>APFE030987733.1:163641-191603 GCA_000404065.3 Pinus taeda
ATAATACAAAAATAATAAGTAATAATAAATAATAATAAATAAATCACTTGATAATAAATAATAAGAATAATAAATAATAAATGATATTAAAAATTATATAAAAATAAATAAGTAATAAAAATAAAAATAAAGATAGTAATAACCATATTTAAGCTCTAAATAAGAATAAATAGAAATAAAAGAAGAAAATTATCAAAAAGAAGGAAATAAAACAAGAAAGCTAAAAATCAAAAGAAAAGTAAAGAATAAAACAAGAAAAAAGGTTGCATGCAGACACATGGAGTGTGTGCATGTGGTTCCCCTTCCAATGTTTTGTTCTATTTAATAGATGGTGAGGAGGATGGGAGGTATCCATCATTCCGAGATTCTATCTGTCATTCTCTTGGGAGAATGGTATACTAAGACTTAGGAGCACTGACAGTAGTCGTTGATTGAGGGCTCGGGGGTGGCCAGTTGTAGCAGAATCCTACACAATTGAGCCTATGGTTGGGAGGAGAGTCGTCCCCAAAACCCTGTTGTGGTAAGCCTACTTCTACCACAGGTAAGCCTGGTAAATACTCTTCATAGTTTAAATTTAATGTTAATAAGTTAAATAGATATCTATTTTGGGGTTGTTATAGGTACAAGTATGCATATAATAGTTAGAATTTTGTTGTCAATGCATGAGAGATGAGGTTTTATAAGCTAAGGATGGGTCAGTAGTATCAACCACCTTCAAATAGTTAATTGCAACTCACTCCTTCACTCATGCAATGTGGAAAAGCTAAATTATGAAGGGTGATTATTTCGAGTAAAGGGGATAATAGTTAAAAGAGGAAATTTGTGAAAAGGCCAAGCTACCAAAGCACTCCCAACCCTCCATCCAGTCAATATCCACTAACTACCCATAATTCATCCATCCTATTTCATAAGGAAAAAACAAACAAAGCATCCTCTCCATTTTCACAAACCTACACTACTCCATTTGAGCCCTAACATCATCCTCCGACCCCTCTACATCATTTCTCATCACTCCCATACAGTTAAAAGACCCTGGAGGAAGAAGGAATGACTATTATAGGAATGCAAAATGCTGCTACAAGAAGGAAGAAAGGAACAAATTGTGCTATAACCCAAAACGACAGTGCCTAAGAGAGACCTAATCAAAACATAGAACTCCAAGGCCACTAGGTAATCATCTAGGCCATAAAAGAGAAGAAGAAGGAAACAAAAGGAAATAAGGCATTCACCATCAAGACAAAACTCAAACTACAGTGATGAAAAGAGGCTTTCCAAGAGGTCTCTAATCTCTTTCTAGTTTTTGTCGAAGGCCTAAAAGATGTTATAGAAATGGTGGAAAGGTATGGAAGTCAAGTTGAGGGCCCACCTTAGGATCAGACTACCATTTCTGCTCAAAATAGGTTTAAACAGGATTTCTTGTAGTACTACAGAAACTGCTATAGGGTTTCCAGTAGTTTTTACAGGAGTTACTGCAAGATTTCCTAGTTCTCATCTAAAGGGGTTTTGAAGGTTTCAAAGGTGTCTAAATGGTGGAACAAGGTAGAAGAAGGTTGGAAAAGGATGTGGAAGACCTTTCCAAACTAAAAAATATTCAAGACCCCATATGGAATAAGGGGAAGAAGGCAGACTAATGGTCTCAGAAAACACTGTGATTTTTCTATGCACAAACAGTTTTGGAAAAATGAGTGAAAATGGAATGAAGCTTTCAAGGGAGAGGATATGAATGAAATGGATCTACAAGCCAACATAGTTCACTTTTAAAGAGGAAAGTTATGTTTTTTTGCTTGAAAGACAGTTAAAAAATCATGAAAAGAACAACTACATTTTTGGGCTTGTCCTTGTATAACTTACAACCAAAATTCTTAAGAGAAAGGACTGAGGAATGCATAAGAAAGAGGCAACAGGGGCCATGAATGAGGCACAATGAGGTCACTGAGTTTCTCAGAGGATGAGGAACACTTTCAGCAGGGGGGTATGATGGGCCTCTAAATTAGACATAAATTAAGGCCCATGCCTCTAAATTAGACATAAATTAAGGTCCATGCCTCTAAATTAAACATAAATTAAGGCCTATCTGACCATATTTTAGTACATTAAACCTCTCATTTTTCATTAGATAATGTATTTTTAACTTTAATATGTTCATTAGCAAGATTTATGGATAATTTCATATGTGTGCCTAATATTATTTATTTTGTGGAATATTGGGCAGATTATGAAGATTTGGAGGAGGAGATAATTTAGGGACTTTCTCCCTACTACACGAGGATCTATATTAAATAATAAATCAACAAGATATTGTGGAATTATGGCACAGATTGTGGAGTTCCAATGATTGAGAAAAATCTATAAATGTGTTCCCTACCATTTAATGTAGATTCTTAGTATTAGGAGTCAGATCCACTGATCAAGGGATTTTGGTGGGGAAAATTTCCTCCTTTCATGGGGAATGATCCCTAATCACTTTGTCTAAGTACCAAGTCAAATTTGCCTCTAGGGGTGGATTTTTATTAGTCTTTTTGTGGAGAAGACTCGTATTCTTTGTAGTTCCACTGTCATTTCTTGCAGAGATGTAATTGTATTGATGGAAATAATGAAGATTGGTGTTATGCTCAACCTCTAAAGCTTGGTCTCCTTCATAGGACTCTGATTTTCCTTGGGCTTGGCCATCCCAGGAGCCTTAGAGCCCCTTTTGTATCATTTACTTTTCTTCCTTTCACTTCTTATTTACATGCATATTTTGTTCTTGTCTTTTTTCTATTTCTGCATTTAATGTTAATGATTTCTTGTTGTAGGATTGGGTTAAATGGTTTAAGTAAGTTCTTTTGTAGGATCACAAGCATCATTTAATCCTTGGAACAATTTTTTTAGGTCATAATAATCATTGAACTACTTGGATTAGTTTGCTTATTCCCAAATCTAGATTTCTGGAAGTCTTTTGTGGCAAACAACAATAAATTTATGCTATTTTTTATAGCATGCTAACAAGATCCAATCGAGTTGATTCCACTTGCATTAGATCACAAAAACATTCTAGTTAACAACAAAAATTACCCCATTACATTTACACTTTATTAGGTTAGGCATTTGATAGATTTACTAGCTCACTAGTTCTCAATATTCTAGATTTTAGACTAGTAATTTTCTGCCATTTTTTAGCATGGGTTAACAAAGGTATTTTTGAGTGATTCCACTTGGAATGGAGACCCAAGACATCTTAGTCAATAAAAAAAATTGTCCCATTCAATTTGGATTTGATTTGGTTGGTCATTTGATGAATTAAAACTCCCCATAGAAAATTTGTTGTTTCTTGTAGTAGTACTACACGAAACCCTGTAGTAGCCTTCCAAGGATCAACATGCATATACTTGCCCATATTTGCTCAAGAAGCTTGGTTATTTTCCCTTAAGGTTGGATCAAGAATCTAGACAATAAATCAATTATTAGGGAAGACTGAAGACCACTTATGACTTGCCTCTTTACCCATGCAAAACATTTCAACGATTTGTGCTAATGGATAGATTTATGGATTGGATAATACAATGATGATTTTCTTGATTGCCACATCCAATGAACTTTGTTAATGGATCTAAACTCTTTGAAATGTAATGGTTGGAATTTAGTTCATGATCTTTACTTTATGCAATTAGAATATGTTTCTTTCCTTGTATTTTCTTTCTTGCAATAGGTTAAGGTTTCTATTTCGAGCATTTGATTTTCTGCAATTAGTTTAGGATTTGATTTCATTACATGCACTCCATTACATCATGAAAACAAAGGAATGACACATTGTATGCTGCACATATAGTGTTGATACCTCTTAAGTTTGTACGAACCCCAGGTTGATAATTAAATTTGGTAGCCTTGGGAGTTGCAACATTCTTGTTGTAATACCGACGCTCATCAATTTTTGGCACCATTGTTGGGGAGGTGTCAAAGTATGCATTATTTTCTTCCCTAGTTGATTCATTTATTTTTACTTTTTTCAAAAACAAAAAACATTTTCATTAGGCAACTCCCAAGACTACCGACTTTAATTATCAACCCAAGGTTCGTACAAACTTAAGAGGTATTGACACTATATGTGCAATATACAATGTGTCCTTCCTTTGTTGTCATGATGTAATGGAGTTCATGTACTGAAGTCAAATCCTAAACTAATTGTAGAAAATGAAATGCTTGAAATGTAAACCTCAACCTATTGCAAGAAAGAAAGTACAAGGAAAAAACCTATTCTAATTGCATAAAGTAAATATCATGAACTAAATGTCAACCATTACATTCTAGTTAACAACAAAAATTACCCATTACATTTGCACTTGATTAGGTTAGGCATTTGATAGATTTACTAGCTCACTAGTTCTCAATATTCTAGATTTTAGACTAGTAATTTTCTGCCCTTTTTTAGCATGGATTAACAGAGGTATTTTTGAGTGATTGCACTTGGAATGGAGACCCAAGACATCTTAGTCAATAAAAAAAATTGTCCCATCCAATTTGGATTTGATTTGGTTGGTCATTTGATGAATTAAAACTCCCCATAGAAAATTTGTTGTTTCCTGTAGTAGTACTACACGAAACCCTGTAGTAGCCTTCCAAGGACCAACATGCATATACTTCCCAGATTTGCTCAAGAAGCTTGGTTATTTTCCCTTAGGGTTGGATCAAGACTCCTAGACAATAAATCAATTATTAGGGAAGACTGAAGACCACTTATGACTTGCCTCTTTACCCATGCAAAACATTTCAGTGATATGTGCTAATGGATAGATTTATGGATTGGATAATACAATGATGATTTTCTTGATTGCCACATCCAATGAAATTTGCTAATGGATCTAAACTCTTTGAAATGTAATGGTTGGAATTTAGTTCATGATCTTTACTTTATGCAATTAGAATATGTTTCTTTCCTTGTATTCAATAGGTTAAGGTTTCTATTTCGAGCATTTGATTTTCTGCAATTAGTTTAGGATTTCATTTCATTACATGCACTCCATTACATCATGACAAGAAAGGAATGACACATTGTATGCTGCACATATAGTGTTGATACCTCTTAAGTTTGTACGAACCCCAGGTTGATAATTAAATTTGGTAGCCTTGGGAGTTGCAACATTCTTGTTGTAATACCTACGCTCATCACTTTTTGGCACCATTGTTGGGGAGGTGTCAAAGTATGCATTATTTTCTTCCCTAGTTGATTCATTTATTTTTACGTTTTTCGAAAACAAAAAACATTTGCATTAGGCAACTCCCAAGACTACCGACTTTAATTATCAACTCGGGGTTCTTACAAACTTAAGAGGTATCGCCACTATATGTGCAATATACAATGTGTCCTTCTTTTGTTGTCATGATGTAATGGAGTTCATGTACTGAAGTCAAATCCTAAACTAATTGTAGAAAATGAAATGCTTGAAATGTAAACCTCAACATATTGCAAGAAAGAAAGTATAAGGAAAAAACCTATTCTAATTACATAAAGTAAATATCATGAACTAAATGTCAACCATTACATTCTAGTTAACAACAAAAATTACCCATTACATTTGCACTTGATTAGGTTAGGCATTTGATAGATTTACTAGCTCACTAGTTCTCAATATTCTAGATTTAGACTAGCATTTTTTTCCATTTTTTAGCATGGGTTAACAGAGGTATTTTTGAGTGATTCCACTTGGAATGGAGACCCAAGACATCTTAGTCAATAAAAAAAATTGTCCCATCCAATTTGGATTTGATTTGGTTGGTCATTTGATGAATTAAAACTCCCCATAGAAAATTTGTTGTTTCCTGTAGTAGTACTACACGAAACCCTGTAGTAGCCTTCCAAGGACCAACATGCATATACTTGCTCAGATTTGCTCAAGAAGCTTGGTTATTTTCCCTTAGGGTTGGATCAAGACTCCTAAACAATAAATCAATTATTAGGGAAGACTGAAGACCACTTATGACTTGCCTCTTTACCCATGCAAAACATTTCAGCGATTTGTGCTAATGGATAGATTTATGGATTGGATAATACAATGATGATTTTCTTGATTGCCACATCCAATGAACTTTGTTAATGGATCTAAACTCTTTGAAACGTAATGGTTGGAATTTAGTTCATGATCTTTACTTTATGCAATTAGAATATGTTTCTTTCCTTGTATTTTCTTTCTTACAATAGGTTAAGGTTTCTATTTCGAGCATTTGATTTTCTGCAATTAGTTTAAGATTTGATTTCATTACATGCACTCTATTACATCATGACACCAAATGAATGACACATTGTATGCTGCACATATAGTGTTGATACCTCTTAAGTTTGTACGAACCCCAGGTTGATAATTAAATTTGGTAGCCTTGGGAGTTGCAACATTCTTGTTGTAATACCGACGCTCATCACTTTTTGGCACCATTGTTGGGGAGGTGTCAAAGTGTGCATTATTTTCTTCCCTAGTTGATTCATTTATTTTTACTTTTTTTTCAAAAACAAAAAACATTTGCATTAGGCAATTCCCAAGACTACCGACTTTAATTATCAACCCGGGGTTCATACAAACTTAAGAGGTATCGACACTATATGTGCAATATACAATGTGTCATTCCTTTGTTGTCATGATGTAATGGAGTTCATGTACTGAAGTCAAATCCTAAAATAATTGCAGAAAATGAAATGCTTGAAATGTAAACCTCAACCTATTGCAAGAAAGAAAGTACAAGGAAAAAACCTATTCTAATTGCATAAAGTAAATATCATGAACTAAATGTCAACCATTAAATTTCAAAGACTTTAGATCCATTAAAAAAGTTCATTGGGCGTGGCAATCAATAAAATCATCATTGTATTACCCATTTCATAAATCTGTCCATTAGCCAAATCGTTGAAATGTTTTGCATGGGCAAGGAGGCAAGTCCTAAGTGGTATTTAGTCTTACCTAATCATTGATTTAGACCCTAGGGGTCTTGATTCAAACCTAAGGGATAGTAACCAAGCTTCTTGGGCGAACCTGGGCAAGTATACGCATGTTGGAAGGCTACTACAGGGTTTCTTGTAGTACTACTACAAGAAACAACAAATTTGCTATAGGGAGTTATAATTCATTGAATGACCAACCAAATAAAATCCAAATTGGATGGGACAAATTTTTTTATTGACTATCATGTCTTAGTTCTCCATTCCAAATGGAATCACTCAAAAAGACCTTTGCTAACCCATGCTAAAAAATGGCAAAAAATTACTAGTCTAAAATCTCGAAATTCGAGAACTAATGAATTAGTAAATCTATCAAATGCCTAACTTAATTAATTGCAAATGCAATGGGGTAATTTTTGTTATTAACTAGAATGTTTTTGTGATCTAATGCAAGTGTAACTAACTCAATCGAAGCTCGTTATCATGCTCTAAAAACTAGCAAAATTTACTGTTATTTGCCACAAAGGAGTTCGAGAAATCTAGATTTGGGAATAAGCAAACTAATTCAAGTAGCTCAATGATTACTATGACCTTCCAAAGCTTTTGCAAGGATGAAATGATGCTCATGATCCTGCAAAAGAACTTACATAAACCATTTAACCCAATCCTGCAACAAGAAATCATTAATACTAAATGCAGAAATAGAAAGAAACAAGAACAAGAGATGCATGTGAATAAGAAGTAAAAAGAAGAAAAGAAAATGATATAAAAGGGATCTGAGACTCCTGGGATGACCAAGCCCAAGGAAGCTCAAAGTCCTATGGAGGTGACCGAGATTTAGAAGTTGAACATGGCATTAATCTTCGTTATTTCCATCAACACAATTACATCCCTGCAATAAATGACAATGGAGCTGCAAAAATACGAGTTCTCTCCACAAGAAGACTAATAAAAATCCATCCCTAGAGGAAAATTGAACGTGGTACTTATACCAATTGATTAGGAATCATTCCCCATGAAACGAGGAAGCTTTCCCCACCAAAATCCCTTGATTAGTGGATCTCACTCCCAATACTAGGAATCTGCATTAAATGGAAGGGAACAAATTCCTAGATTTTCTAAATCATTGAAGCTCTACAATTTCTGCCATAATTCCACAATATATTGTTGATTTATTATTTAATATTGATCCTCCTGTAGTAGGGATCAAGTCCCTAAATTATCTCCTCCTCCAAATCTTCATAATTTGTCCAATATGCTCACAATATTCCACAAAAATAAATAATATTAGGCACAAATATGCAATTATCCATAAGCATTCATAATGAACATATTAAAGTTAAAAATACATTATCTAATGCAAAAAAGAAAGGTTTAATGTGCTGAAGGATGGCCATATGGCCATAATTTATGTCTAATTTAGAGGTATGGACCTTAATTTATGTCTAATTTAGAGGCCCATCATACCCCCTGCTGAAAGTGTTGCTCATCCTCTGAGCAACTTAGTGACCTCATTGTGCCTCATTCATGGCCCTGGTGGCCTCTCTCTTGTGAATTCCTCAGTCCATTCTCTTAAGAATCTTGGTTGTAAATTCTGCATGAACAAGCCCAAACATTTAGTTGTTCTTTTCATGATTGTTTAACAGTCTTTCAAGCAAAAAAACATAACTTTACACTTTGCAAGTGAACTTTGTTGGCTTGTAGATTCATTTCATTCATATCCTCTCCCTTGAAACCTTCATTCCAATTTCACTCATTTTTCCAAAACTGTTTGTGCATAGAAAAAATCACAGTGTTTCTTGAGACCATTAGCCTGCCTTCTTCCCTTTATTCAAGATGGGTTCCTGAATATTTTTCAGTTTGGCAAGGTCTTCCACATCCTTTTCCAACCTTTTGCTACCTTGTTCCACCATTTGGACACCTCTGCAACCTTCAAAACACCTTTAGATGAGAACTATGACATCCTGTAGTAATTCCCGTAAACACTACAGGAAACCCTATAGCGGTTCTTGCAGTACTACAGGAAACCTTGTAGCAGTTCCTAAAGTACTACAGGAAACCCTGTTTAAACCTATTTTGAGCAGAAATGATAGTCTGAGCCTAGGGTAGGCCCTCAAATTGTCTTCCGTGCCTCTCTCCCATTTCTATAACATCTTTTAAGCGTTGGACAAAAGCTAGAAAGAGAATAGAGACCTCTTGGAAAGTCTCGTTTCATCACTGCATTTTGAGTACTATTTTGATGGTGAATGCCTTCTTGGCTTTTATTGCCTTCTTCTTCTCTTTTGTGGTCTGGATGATTGCCTCATGTCCTTGGAGTTCTTTGTTTTGATTAGGTCTTTCTTAGGCATTGCCATTTTTGGTTTTAACACAATTTGTTCCTTTCTTCCTTCTTATAGTAGCATTTTGCCTTCCTGTAGCAATCATTCCTTCTTCCTTTAGGGTCTTCTAACTGTATGGGAGTGATGAGAAATGATGTAGAAGGGTTGGAGGATGATGCTAGGGCTTAGAGGGAGTAGTGTAGGTTTGTGAAAATGGAGAGGATGCTCTGTTTGTTTTTTTCAAGAAATTTTCAGGGCGAGACAGAGTGTAGGGTTTGTTCCTGAAAAATATTAATTTTTTTTTTATGAAATGGGATGGATGAGCGATGGATAGATAGTCGATATGAAGTAGATGGAGGGCTCAAAGTGCTGTGGTTACTTTTCCTTTACATAAATTTCTTCTTTTAATAGTTGTCCTCATTCCTCGAAATCATCACCCTTCCTAATTTGGCTTTTCCACATTGCATGAGTGAAGAAGTGAGTTGCAATTAACTAGTTGAAGGCATCCGAGACTACTGACCCATCCTTAGCTTATAAAACCTCATCTTTCATGCATTGACAATAAATTTCTAACTATAATATGCTCAAGAGAAGAGGTCAAGAATATTTCATACATGTACCTACCTGATGGTTGTTGGAGAGACATGCATGCTATTGTTGAGTTGATGATTGATCCATGGTCCTTTCGAGGTGATAATTTCCTTTGTTTGCTTCTGCACAGGTCTTCATAGCTTGGTGATTCTAAACCTTTGTATTCCAATTACTATGAGCAATCTATCCTAGTCAAATCTGACCTTCTTGGAGTGATGGGCTTGTCCATGGGTGATGTTTACCTTCCTTATACCTTATTCCACCATTAGACACATTTCCCACACTTTATTTCACCTTATGTACCTTTCTATAGCTTTCAGCCTGTTTCCTGTAGTAAACTAGGACTCTTGTAGTAGTACTATAGGAAACAACAGATTTGCCTTGTTTTGTCCATATCTCCCAAACGGTAAGATGGATTGACATGAAATTTTCTGAGCATTTTTCCATCATCCTTATGCACCTCCCCATAAACAAATTTTGGCCAATGGATGCACGAATCTTGAGAAAAAATAAAAAATGGATGAAGTTTATGGAGGCCAATTTCTTAGAAACCGTGCACTAGAATTTGCTGAAATTGCTTGGGCATGTTACCATCATCCATATGTGTCTCCCCATGAAACAACTTTTTAAATGGATGCACGAATATCGGGAAAATTAAAAAATGGTTGTAGGTGATGGAGGTCAATTTCTCAAAAACTATGCACTGAAATTTGTTCAAATCGCTTGAGCATCTTACCATCATCTATATGCATCTCCACCTAAAACAACTTGGCAAATGGATGCATTGTTTTCAAGATATGACAAAAATAAATTTCTGCTCTATGTATTTCTATTTCCTGTAGTAAAATAGAGCATTCTTGTAGTATTTTAGGACTGCAAGGAAACTGAATGGGAAAAGCTTGAGAATGATCGGTGGATGGTGGAGATAGATGAGGGTGATGGATTGGAATGGCCTTGGCCCTTCTGGAACATTTGAGCAAATGAGGAGAAAGTCCAAGTTTGACTACCTTTGACCAATTTTTTTCTTTTTTTTTATGCCAACTTGTTTTTGTTGCTTGCAGATGTGAGAGAGATACATGGAGAAAATATTTTTTATTTTTATTTTATCCTTTATTTTATTTATTTTTTTAGGCCTACTAGCTGCCTCAATGAGGTTTTCAACTAGTAGGTCTACCTAGGAGCCTCAAAGAAGGTTTTCGGTTAGGATATTTTATTTTTCTCCCTTTTTCTCTTTTTTTCCAACCCATTGACATTTCTACTTGTTTGGTTAGATTGTTAAGAATCTATGTTTTAAACTCATCAAACAAATTTCCAAGGTTAGCTTGACTTACCGATCTTGATGCTGATTTACTTATTCTTTCCCTTCCTCTTGATATGTGTTTGCATGTTTCACAAATTTCTTCAAATGATAATTGATATACATCACCTCTACTCATGAGATCAATCCACTCATCCCTAATTGTTCTAAGAGGGTTTTTAGTGTGTCAGATCCTAAATCATGTAGTTTTCCCCTCTTAACAGTGTACATGAACCTCTCTATTAAATCTTCAAGGCTCTCATCTTATTTTTTTATCCATTCTAAAGATTTCTTCTTTAAGATCATAATTTTTATATTTTTTAAAAATATCTTTTGCATATCATTCCATGATTTTATTGAATTAGTTCCTAAACTCATGAACCATTTAAGAGCTCTATCCTTCAATGTTGCTGGAAAAAATCATAGTTTTTGAGTGTTTAGTAAGTAACTATAAGATCTACAAATTATTTCAAATTCAAAGAGAAAGGTTTCTGGATCCTCAGACCTTAGACCATGGAAGTTTGGAAGAAAATATGGAGGAATGTTCTTCATGTGCACACTACCATCAGTATCTTGAATGGGAAATCCGAGAGGATCTTCCTCATTGTCAACATCTCTATCCATTTCTACTACATTCTTTTCCATCTCTTCTTCTTCTACCTGCAAAAGTGGATGGTGATGTGGCTCTTACTGCACCACCTGATCAAATGGTGGGGTGGGTTGTGCTGCAATTTTTATTTTTATTTTTATGATTGTATGAAAACACTAATGCAAAGCGCTTTTATGTTTTTGAACTGAAATATGCCTAATGTAAATCTTTTTTGTTTTTGCAAAAAGTAAAAAGAAATGAATCAACTAGGGGAGAAAACAATGCATACTTTGACACCTCCCTGGAAACGATTCCAAAAAGTGATGAGCCTCAGTATTGCAACAAGAATGCTGCAACTCCCAAGGCTACCAACTTTAATTATCAACCCGGGATTTGTACAAACTTAAGAGGTATCAAAACTATATGTGTAGCATACAATGTGTCATTCATTTGATGTCATGATGTAATGGAGTGCATGTACTGAACTCAAATCCTAAACTAATTGGAGAAAATGAAGTGCTCGAAATAGAAACCTTAACCTATTGCAAGAAAGAAAGTACAAGGAAAGAAACCTATTCTAATTTCATAAAGTAAAGATCATGAACTAAATGTCAAGAATTACATTTCAAAGATTTTAGATCCATTAACAAATTCCATTGGATGTGGCAATCAAGAAAATCATCATTGTATTATCCAATCCATAAATATGTCCATTAGCACAAATCACTGAAATGTTTTGCATGGGTAAAGAGGCAAATCCTAAGTGGTCTTTAGTCTTTGCTAATAATTGATTTAGAGCCTAGGGGTCCTGATTCAACACTAAGAGACAATAACCAAGCTTCTTGAGCGAATCTGGGCAAGTATGTGCATGTTGGAAGGCTACCATAGGGTTTCTTGTAGTACTACTACAGGAAACAACAAATTTGTTATAAGGAGTTATAATTCATTGAATGACAAACCAAATCAAATCCAAATTGGATGGGACAAATGTTGTTATTTAATAGGATGTCTATGTCTCCATTCCAAGTGGAATCACTCAGAAATACCTCTGTTAGCCCATGCTAAAAAATGATAGAAAATTATTAGTCTAAAATCTAGAAATTCAAGAACTAGTGAGCTAGTAAATCTACCAAATGCCTAACATAATCATGTGAAAATGAAATGGGGTAGTTTTTATTATTAACTATAATGTTTTTGTGATCTAATGCAAGTGTAACCAACTCGATTGAAACTCGTTAGCATGCTCTAACAAATAGCATAAATTTATTGTTATTTGCCACAAAAGAGTGCCAAAAATCTAGATTTGGGAATAAGAAAACTAATTCAAGTAGCTCAATGATTACTATGACCCTCCAAAGCATTTCCAAGGATGAAATTATGCTTGTGATCATGTAAGAGAACTTACATCAACCATTTAACCCAATCCTACAACAAGAAATCATTAATACTAAATGCAGAAATAGAAAAAAGACAAGAATAAGAGATGCATGTGAATAAGAAGTGAAAGGAAGAAAAGTAAATGTTACAAAACGGCTCTGAGGTTCTTGGGATGGCCAAGCCCAAGGAAACTCATAGTCCTATGAAGGAGACCAAGGTTTAGAAGTTGAAAATGATTCAATATTCATTATTTCCATCAATACAATTACATCCCTACAAGAGATGACAATGGAGTTGCAAAAATACGAGTTCTCTCCCCAAGAAGACTAATAAAAATCCACCCCTAGAGGAAAATTAGACTTGGTACTTATACAAAATAATTAGGAATCATTTCCCATGAAAGGAGGAAGCTTTCCCCACCAAAATCCCTTGATTAGTGGACCTGGTTCCCAATATTAGGAATATGCATTAAATGGCAGGGAACACATTCCTAGATTTTCTCACTCATTGGAACTCCATAATCTGTGCCATAATTCCACAATATATTGTTGATTTATTATTTAATATTGATCCTCCTGTAGTGGGGAGCAAGTCCCTAAATTATCTCCTCCTCCAAATCTTCATAATCTGTCCAATATTCTTAGAATATTCCACAAAAATAAATAATATTAGGCACAAATATGCAATTATCCATAAACCTTCTTGATAAACACATTAAAGTTAAAAATACATTATCTAATGCAAAAAAAGAGGTTTAATGTGCTGAAGGATGGTCAGATGGGCCTTAATTTATGTCTAGTTTAGAGACACGGGCCTTAATTTATGTCTAATTTAGAGGCATGGGCCTTAATTTATGTCTAATTTAGAGCTCATCAACCCAACCCCCCCGGGTTGAAAGTGTGTTCATCCTCTCAGCAACTTAGTGACCTCATTGTGCCTCATGCATGGCCTTGGTGGCCTCTCTCTCTTATGCATTCCTCAGTCCTTTCTCTTACAAATATTGGTTGTAAGTTCTACAAGGACAAGCCCAAAAATGTAGTTGCTCTTTTCATGATTGTTTAGCAGTCTTTCAAGCAAAAAAACATAACTTTCCTCTTTGCAAGTGAACTCTCTTGGTTTGTAGATTCATTTCATTCATATCCTCTCCCTTGAAACCCTCATTCCATTTTCACTCATTTTTCCAAAACTGTTTGTGCATAGCAAAAATCACAGTGTTTCTTGAGACCATTAGCTTGCCTTCTTCCCTTTATTCAAGATGGGTTCTTGAATATTTTTTAGCTTGACAAGGTCTTCCACATCCTTTTCCAACCTTCTGCTATCTTTTTCCACCATTTGGACACCTCTAAAACCTTCAAAACACCTTTAGATGAGAAATAGGACATCTTATAGTAATTCCAGTAAAAACGACAGGAAACCCTGTAGTAGTTCCTGTAGTACTACAGGAAACCCTGTTTAAACATGTTTTGAGTAGAAATGATAGTTTCAACCTAGGGTAGGCACTCAACTTGACTTCCATGCCTTTCTCCCATTTCTACACCATTTGTTAGGCCTTGGACAAAAGCTAGAAAGAGATTAGAGACCTCTTGGAAAGCCTCTTTTCACCACTTCAATTCAATTTCTATTTTGATGGTGAATGCCTTCTTGCCTTTTGTTTCCTTCTTCTTCTCTTTTGTGGCCTGGATGATTGCCTAATGGCCTTGTATTTCTCTGTTTTGATTAGGTATTTCTTAGGCACTGCCATTTTGGGTTTGAGTACAATTTGTTCTTTTCTTCCTTGTTGCAGTAACATTCTGCCTTCTTGTAGTACTCATTCCTTCTTCCTTCAGGGTCTTCTAACTCTATAGGAGTGATGAGAAACGATGTAGAGGGGTTGGAGGGTGATGCTAGGGCTTAGAGGGAGTAGTGTAGGTTTATGAAAATGGAGAGGATGCTCTGTTTGTTTTTTTCAAGAAATTTTCAAGGTTGTGTAGGGTTTGTTCTTGAAAAATATTAATTTTTTCTTATGAAATGGGATGGATGAGTGATGGAAGATAGTTGATATGAAATGGATGGAGGGCTTCAAGTGTTTTGGTGACTTGGTCTTTGCAGAAATTTCTTCTTTTAACTGTTGTACCCATTCCTCGAAATCATCACCCTTCCTAATTTGGATTTTCCACAATGAATGATTGAAGGAGTGAGTTGCAATTAACTAGTTGAAGGCGACTGAGAGTGCTGACCCATCCTTAACTTATAAAACCTCATCTCTCATGCATTGACAATAAATTTATAACTATAATATGCTCAAGAGAAAGGTCAAGAATATTGCATACCTTTACCTATATGATGGTTGTTGGAGAGACATGCAAGCTACTGCTAAGTTGATGATTGATCCATGGTCCTCTAGAGGTGATAATTTACTTTGTTTGCTTCTGCATAGGTCTTCATAGCTTGGTGATTCTAAACCTCTGTCTTCCAATTACCATAAGCAAGCTATCCTAGTTAAATCTAGCCTTCTTGGCGTGATGGGCTTGTCCATGGGTGATGTTTACCTTCCCTATAACTTATTCCACCATTAGACACCTTTCTCATACTTTATTTCACCTTCTGTACCTTCCTATAGCTTTCAACGTGTTTCCTGTAGTAAACTAGGACTCATGTAGTAGTACTAAAGGAAACAACAAATTTGCCTTGTTTTGTCCCTCTCCCAAACGGTAGAATGGATTGACTTGAAATTTTTTGAGCATGTTGCCATCATCCTTATGCACCTCCCCATAAGAAAATTTTGGCCAATGGATGCAAGAATCTCGAGAAAAAATAAAAATGGCTGAAGTTGATGGAGGTCGATTTCTTGGGAACCATGCTATGGAATTTGTTGAAATTTCTTGGGAATGTTACCATTGTCCATATGCATCTCCCCATAAAACAAATTTTTAAATGGATGCACGAATACTAGGAAAATTAAAAAATGGTTGTTGGTGATGGAGGTCAATTTCTCGAAAATTGTGCACTGGAATTTGCTGAAATCACTTGAGAATGTTACCATCATATATATGCATCTCCACCTGAAACAAATTGGCAAATGGATGCATGGTTTTAAAGATATGACAAAATAAATTTCTGCTCTATGTATTTTTGTTTCCTGTAGTAAAACAAAGCATTCTTGTAGTATTTTAGGACAACAAGGAAACTGAATGGGAAAATATTGAGAATGATGGGTGGATGGTGGAAATAGATGAGGGTGATGGATTAGAATGGCCTTGGCCCTTATAGAGCATATGAGCAAAGGAGGAGAAAGTCCAAGTTTGACTACCTTTGACTAGAATTTTGACCAATTTATTTATTTATTTATTTTCGGTGCCAACTTGTTTTTGCTGCTTGCAGATGTTGGAGAGTACCTACATTCATCAGAGAGATACATGAAGCAAATATTTATTTATTTATTTTTTTCCTCTCCTTTTTTTATTTTTCTTCTAGGCCTACTAGTCGCCTCATTGAGGTTTTCAACTAGTAGGTATGCCTAGGCGCCTCAAAGGAGATTTTCAGCTAGGATCTTTTCTTTTTCTCTCTTTTTTTTCTCTTTTTTCCAACCCATTAACCACCTCATGGAGGTTTTCAATCAATGAGCCAATCTCAGGCGCCTCAAAGGAGGTTTTCACATGAGATTTTTAATTTTTTCTCTTATTTTTCATTTTTTTTTACCCTACTCTACTTGAAAAACAAACCCAGTTTCAAGTATAAGAATACTTCCAGTGGAGCCATGTGCACATCAAGATGATATACAAACTGATGTGTAGGCTTGAAATGTATGCTTTGACGTGTACCTGAATTTGAGAGATCAAATGA
The DNA here is from genome assembly GCA_000404065.3 of Pinus taeda. Classification (NCBI taxonomy): domain Eukaryota; kingdom Viridiplantae; phylum Streptophyta; class Pinopsida; order Pinales; family Pinaceae; genus Pinus; species Pinus taeda. The sequence continues at coordinate 180,540 of APFE030987733.1, forward strand.
CTTGACTTTGATGATATCAAGCACAGTTGAAGAAGAGAGTGTTGTTGCAACTTAATGATTGTCTGAAACCATATTTCAATATAGTTGTGATGCCCTTGGTCCACTTGCTGATTTGGATCATCTTGGATGTCTTCTTCTTCCATGACATTTATATCTTCCTCTCTCTTTTTATTGTTCTCTTGAACACATGGAGGATTTGATGGTAACCATGAGGGTAGTTTCTCAATCTCTGATTTTGATCTCTTCTCTTCATCAAATGCAACCCATGATCCTTCGGTATTCTCATTTGAATCTTCTTCTTCTAGATGTGGTCCTTCAATGATATCAAGAGAATCTCTTTTTTGCAATACTCTTTATGAGCTATGGTGAATACCATTTAGCTCAAGAGGAGATGTTTGGAAGTTTTGTACCTCAACATTGTAAGTGGGTTGAGCTACTTCAATGTGTGGGTTTGGAAATGGTGGTACAGGTAGTTGAGTGGGAGTGGATATTTGAGATGGATGTGGTTGGGGTTGTGGTTGTGGTGGAGGTGGATGGTAGGGATAAAATGGAGTTGGGTATGGAGGAAATTGAGGAAAATATTGAGGATATTGTGGATGGCTCCCATAAGTTCTTTGCCAACCTTGTTGCCAAGATTAGTGTTTGGGTTGAGATGGCCAGGTTTGCCAAGGAAAGGGTGCGTTCCAATTACTTTGAGATGGATGTGCATAAGATTGGAATTGTGAATTAGGCTCTTGCATCATATCAGGTTGAATAAGTTGCCATGGTCCTCTTGGAGCTACATAACATAGTTGCACTGGAAATTGACTTGATCTGTTGTCCTCTTGGTAAACTTCCTTCAACCTTGGTAATGAGGGGAAATATTTAATAGCATGTGATTATGCATGGATAACACAAATATCAACATCTTCTTTTTCATCATCTTGCATTCTTAACATTTCTACTTGTTTGGTTAGATTGCTAAGAATTTATGGTTTAAAGTCAAACAAATTTCCAAGGTTAGCTTGACATACTGATCTTGATGTTGATTTACTTACTCTTGCCCTTCCTCTTAATATGTGTTTGCATGTTTCACAAATTTCTTCAAATGATGATTGGTATACATCACCTCTACTCATGAGATCAAGAAGATCAATCCATTCATCCCTAATTGTTCTAAGTAAGAGGGTTTTTAGTGTGTCAGATCCTAAATGATGTAGTTTTTCCCTTTTAACATTATACAAGAACCTCTCTTTTAAATCCTCAAGGCTCTCATCTTCTTTTGACTCATTGTAAAGATTTCTTCTTTAAGATCACGATCTTTATATTTTTCTAGAAATATATTTTACATATCGTTCCATGATCTTATTGAATTAGTCCTTAAACTCATGAACCATTTAAGAGCTCTATTCTTCAATGTTGCCGGAAGCAATCTCAGTTTTTGAGTGTTTAGCAAGTAACCATAAGACCTACATAGGATTTAAAATTCAAAGAGAAAGGTTTCCAGATCCTCTAACCTTATACCATGAAAGTTTGGAAGAAAATATGGAGGGATGTTCTTCATGTGCACACTACCATCAATATCTTTAATGGGAAATCCGAGAGGATCTTCCTCATTGTCAACATCTCTATCCATTTCTACTACATTCTTTGCCATCTCTTCTTCTTCTACCTGCAAAAGTGGATGGTGATGTGGCTCTTACTACACCACGTGATCAAATGGTGGGGTGGGTTGGTGTTGGAGAATTATTTTATTTTATTTTATTTATTATTTATTATTTATTATTTTTTTATGATTGAATGAAAACACTAATGCAATGCACTTTTCTGTTTTTATAATTATTTACTTTTCATTTTCCTTTCATAAAGTTAACTTAAAAACCAACTCGCTCACACATACATACCTAAATGTTCCCGTAATTTTTTGTTTTATGACTTTTTCCTTTCAATTATATTCCATAAGAGATGAGGAAAATCATTTAAAAAAATATTTAGTAAATTAGATGAAGAGAATCATATTTAAAATATATTTGGTAAATTATATAATTATGTATAGGAGTGGGCTATCCCTATGAAAGAATAGGTGATGGGCACCCATTATGGTCCCTTCCTCCGGCGTCGATGATCAGCATCTCCTATCCCGGATGGTCCCACCATCAATCGTGGCTCTCGCCTCCTCCTCCGCCACCACTTTCTGCCTCGCATCAGGCCCCATCATCCGCGACCCTTCCCCTCCTCCTCTGACACCCTCCTCCCCTATCCACACCCTCTTCCACCCTCCCATGCCCACACCCTCCCCGTCCCATCATCCCCTCCTCCCCGACATTAACTGCATCATCCCCTTCAAAGCCTCCATTGTGCCTAAAACATGAATTCACAATTCAATTTCTTTAAGTTGATAAAGGCTTCACCGTGCCCAAAACAGAGTGCTTGACATTCAAACTGCTGCAACTGAAAATTCACGTTTTGCTACATTTTGTTCTCCCCTATGATTGAGATAAGCATCACGCCAATTTCAAAGGTCCTTGTGACCCTACGCATCTCCAAACACCCACTTATAAGTATGTATTTTAGTGAAGTGGATTATAACTACTGTAAAAATTTCAGTGAAGGTCAGATTTATAAGTATGTGTTTTAGTGAAGGTCGTTTGTGAGTTATAATTTCGTATTTTCAATGAAATTTCATATTTCTAGTTAAATTCATATTTACAGTAATTTCAACACCCACTGTAATTTCAGCGCCCACTGTATTTACATGAACTAAAGAAAGTAGAAACAAAATTTTTTGGTGGCATTCCATTTGATTGTGGCTGATTGGAGGCAAGATAACTGAAATTAGTTGCCTCATACTCATATTTGTCATTGTTATTTCTCTTACAAAGAATATTCCTCAAAGATTGGTTTTGGAAAATTTGTTCTTGATTACAATGCTTAGGTTCTAGAGGTTTTGATAGTAGATTATCTTTTGGTTGATGACACTCAACATAAATTTCTTCATCTTCGATTGACAAAACTAGAAACATGATTAAGGCCATTATCAACATGAAGGAGAAGGAGATGATGCTAAATTATTGTGCTCATCAAAATGGACATATTTTCAAAGAAATACTTCCTTATAAGTACGACCAAAGAGCCTATATGCCTTCATGTCCTCATAGTAGCCAACAAATATCAACAATTGACTCTTACTCTTCTTTTCCATTGCTTTGCACTTTTCATTCAGAATGAAAACCTCTGAAAGAGCATTGAATACTTTGAAAGAACATACATAAGGGTTAACATGGGTCCAAACTTCCACTAGAGTCATATGTTTTTTCCCACTGGAAAATCCGTAATTTTCATTAATATAGAGAAAATTACATATTGTAGATGCTGTGCATATGCTGTAAATAGAGTCACCCGTGTATAAGACATGAGTGGCTCTAAGCTGTCCAGATACACCACGCAGGGCGATCTACCCAAAGGTAGCTGTAAAAACTATTTTTATGTCTGTAAAAGCCTGTACATAGGCCACGCAGGGCCCCTTTCAGTATAATATCTCAAAAATATATGTCAGATTAGCATAATAAAGATTTCAAAAATTGTGTTCCTGAACTTTACAAAAAAAAAACTTGTGATTCAAGGACCCGGGTCCCCTTGATAATGCTGATCTATATAAGGCCGATGATAATATCGGAATTCATCAGTCCCCCTCTGCTCTTGTATCACCCATTCTCCTCTAGGTAATGTCGCGGCCTCCTTGGATAATTGGTCAGCACTACAGTGATATTCCCTGTAAATATGAGTGCAAGAGATACTATTAAATTCTGCCTTGAAGAGGTTCACTTCGTTTAATATGTTGCTGAGTGTGTGTATGTGACAAATAGATATGCAATTGAACTAGTTTATAATAATCTCAGAGTCCCCAAAAATATTAAGATTGTGGCACTAATGACCCAAGGAGAAATGCAATAAATGGCGAAGGGTAATGAGTTCTGCGAAATTATTGGTGCTAGCTCCTAATCCCATCTTAAATTTGTAGAAATGATGTTCATTTATATATAGAATGAATCCCCCTCCACAACCCTGTTGATTTGCAGCCCCATCGAAAAATGCCCAGGGAATAGTTTTGTCAATACAGGGAGGTGGATGAGTGCGCCTCTCTCTGGGTGGATTGGGGTCTGGCAATTCATTATATGCAGAGATAATTCCAGCCTCTATGTGCGGCCAACATACAACTTTGTTGTCAAATATGAAACGGTTTCGAGCCTACCATATGTACCAACAGACAAGCAAGGGGAGACTCTGTAATTTAGATCCCTTGTGCCTGCCAGACCAGTCATCCCATGCACTGCTAAGATCATTGCCAACCCAAGTCCCAGTGAAACGAATGGATGTAGATAAACTCCACCAAAGAGATTGTAATGCGGTGTAGAGTAGGAAAATATGTTCCGTAGATTTCGATTCACATTTGCACAGTATACACCAGGTTGGCCCATAAATAGCTCTGTGAGTTAGATGCTCCCCCATAGGTACAATATCTCTGAGAATGCACTAGAAGAATAATCTGGTGCGTGGAGGTGCTGTAAGCTTCCAAATGTATCTCCACCAATTCAATATCTGATCTGGTCTTTTGTGCAGTATTGGGGCGCTATAACCTGAATTTGGGGCGTATATACCATTTTTTTCCAGACACCAAACTAATTCGTCAGGTCCCTCTTTTATCCTTATATGGGATTCGGATAATGCTGTTATATAATCATGCCATTCCTGGTGCCATTGGAGGGGAAGATCGAGTTGTTGAGCAGATTTCCATGCTTTTGAAAAGATATCCGAATTCTGCTGGTCTGCAATGTGCAAGAAGACCTTGATCCCATGTGTGTGAAGATGCATGATGAGGTCTCTAGAAAGTAAGTGTCTGCCTCCACTACCAATCCATGGATCTAACCCGATCCTACCCAAGGAACCATCATTGATTCTCCACACCAGATTGTCTCTTATGTTAGGAAGGGAGTGTATCAATGCTTTCCATATAGATGAGCTGCCAGTCGACGACCAAGAAGGTAGGTGAACCCAATTCAACATGTTTTGTGACCAGATATATTTATGATATGTGATATGGGTCCATAGATTCTGACCAGTCAACAAAGTCCAACCCATTTTTGCAGCTAGGGCCTGGGTGAAAAGTGGAAGGTCTTTCAGACCCCATCCACCCCATTTCTTTGGCATTGCAATCTTTTGACAACTGATCCAGGCAAATAATTTTTTATCTTGAGTCCCGTTCCAGAGATATTTGTTGCAGATTTGTTTCAGGCGAGATAGGATGTTCCTGGGTATCCATGCTAGAGCCATCCAGAAAACCGGGGTAGCTTCCAATACTGATTTGATAAGCACCAACCTGCCTACCCTGGATAAAAATCTATAACTCCAGATGGAAAGTCTCTTCTCAAATTTTGTAACAAGCCATACCCAATCTGTAATTCTCTGGCAGGAAGGTTTTAAGCCAAAAACCCAGATATTTGAGACCTCTGTCCAAAGGGTGTATACTGAATGGAAAGACCTGATGAGCAAATTGGGATTCGTGAACAGAGATAAGGGTGAAGGTGATGGTGGATTTAGAGTGGTTCGCAAGCATCCCAGTAGCGGACGAGAAGAGGAGTAGAATCTTGGAGAAAGATCTGGAATCCTGAATGCTGCCGTCAAGCATAATAAGCACATCATCCACAAATAGGAGATGGGTAAGAAAGCAGTCCTCCGAAATCTTGAGGCCACAAATATCTCCATTCCTCTTGGCTGATGAAATTAAGTGACTAAGACCCTCCATGACAATAAGAAATAGGAGACGGGATAGGGGAAAACCCTATCTGAGCCCCCTTTCAGAGTGAAAGAAATGTGAGGCCGAGCCATTTATGAGGACACTGAATGCGGGAGTGGTAATGCAGGCCATAATCCAAGAAATGTAGATGTGAGGGAAGCCCAAGTGAATAAGAAGCATCTTAATATAAAGCCAGCTGACCCGATCGAAGGCTTTGGATAAGTCAATATTGAGAATGATGCTTTTTAAATGTTTGGTCCATATAGAATGGATGGCTTCCTGAGCCGATCCAATGGCTTCATGGATCTGTCTGGATTCGAGGAAGACAAATTGTTGAGGAGCAATGTTCTTTGAGAGAATTGGCCTAAGACGATTGGCAATAATCTTAGAAATAATCTTGTATAGGCAGTTACACATGGATATAGGTCGATAATCATCAAAAGAGGATGGAGAATTGGATTTTGGGATAAGGGCTATGAAGGTCGAATTGATAGCATGATATAGAGATCCCGAAGTTTTGCTCTCCTCCACCACTTTCAATAGGTCCTGCCCCAGGATTTCATAAAATGCCAAATAGAATTCGATGGTCCAACCATCCGGGCCTGGACTCTTGTCCTTTTTGAATCATTTTAACATGCCTTCAAGTTCACCAGAAGTGACTGGTGCACGTAGCACTTCTGCATCGTCCTCATAGACAAACCTTGGAAAATGTCCGGCCACATTAATAATATCAGGAAGATTTGCAACACGAGGGCATTTGTACAGGTTCTTGAAGTGTGAAGTACCAAGGTGGGATACCTTGTTGAAGGTATCAGCAAGGCCTCCCTCAGGCAGAGGAAGATTCCAAATGGTATTAGATACCTTTCGCCCCTTGGCATAATTTTGATAGAACCTAGTATTATCATCCCCAGCTTTTAACCATATTACTCTACTCCTCAGCCTCATGGATTCCTCTTGCTCCTTTAGAATATAGGCCTTCTGGTTTTCCATCTCAATCAAGAGGATCTTATCATCCGCAGAGATGAAACCCAAATTTCGGTCATCAAGTAATGAGCCCAGCTCAGTCTCAATATGAGCGAGCTGTGAGTTTTCCCGGGAGCGCTTTTCCTTGGCCCAATTAATAGAGAGATGTTTGAGCTCAAAGAGATTGTTGCAAAAACCTTTAGCCAAGGACTCTGCTTGATGGATGGGGTTTGCAACCCAGAAATCAGTAACCATCTTGATGTAATCAGGGTCTTTCAGCCAGACATGATTGAATTTGTAAGGGGCTTTCGGCTTTTTGAAAGGCCCGAGGATTTCCAGATATATAGGAGAATGATCTGATATGCCCCCCGTTCCCACCCATTACTTGTAGTGATGCAGCTGTTGCAAGAGCAGACCTTTCATTAAAAATCTGTCGAGTCCACGAGCTAGTGCTGCATCGCCCACCCTTCTGTTCCTCCAGGTAGGTAGAGGTTTTTTCATGGGGACATCAATAAAGTTGGTATGTACCAACAGATTTGACATATGATCAGTGATAGGATCTATCTAAGCCGCAGACCCCCAGGACTCACTGTACCCCAAAGAAAAGTTTAGATCCCCTCCGACAATAGTATGATCCAAATCCAGAAGATGGAGATTTAGTAAATGCTGCCAAAACTGTTCCCTCTGTTGACAGGGTCCATATACATTCACAATCCGAAAAATCATGCCAAGATTAGCAGAGTAAATATCTAGTCCCAAGAAACTTGATCCCCCCCAGGATGCCTCAACTTTGATGGAGCGAGAATTATATCCTATAGCCGTCCCCCCCGATCTCCCAGCAGCATCTGAAGCAACAAATGTCCAGCTCGGGAACATAGCTTGTAAGGAGTGGGAGATATGATCAACCTTACCAAGAGTTTCTTGAAGCATGATAATGTCAATCGATTCAACCTCAATGAGTCTTCTCAAGGCTAGTTTCTTGGAGGCACTAAACAAGCCCCTGCAATTGAAAGACAAGCACTTCATGGAGGGACATCCCGCGGGGTATTTCTTGCTTTAAGAACCCCATTAATAGTGGATTGACGGCCAGAGGTGACCTCCTTCCCAGCGCGCTTGATAGCCTTGGAGAGATCTGACTTCCTACCCCTGGAAGACAGGGAAATAACACCAGGCAAAGTGAGACCTAGACCATTCTGTTGGACCGGGAAACCCTTGGAGTGGGATCTAGAGTGAAGGAAGTATTGGTGAGGGGGAGATATCCCGTAGGATGACAACGAAACAGAAGATGTAGATTGTGAGATCAAGGATGGGGCTGTCGAGATAATTAGAGGGGGAGTGGACATGATGTAATGTGCCATGGATGTTTGTACCGAGGAGACAACCACTGATGCAGTAAAATCAAAATATGAGAGAGAAGGGTTCAGAGAAATACCCAAAGCTATTGAGGCTTCAGCTGTAGAATGAGCCCTGGTCAGTAGCGGCGACAGTTGTCTGAGGCTTGTATCCACACATTTGGAGATAGGAGAGAAAGTCGCAGGTGGAGGACCTGAGTGAGCGGGGCGCGAGCCGACCGGAGAATTTACCCTGGATGGTGCAGGCATAATCTTTGGGGAGTCCTCAGATTTCCGATTGAGTGGGCAGTCTTTGAAAAGATGTCCCACCTTGTGACACCGCCTGCAGCGAAACAAAACCCCTTCGTAATCCAAGATCTGAACCCTGATGTACTTCCCCCACTTAAGAGTGATATTTTCCTCCAGACCCTCACGAGTATCCAAGTGGACCAGAATGCGAGCGAGGGTTCTGTTTTTCGATTCCACCAAGGTACGATTGTGATCTAAATATGTGCCCAGAGCATTTCCAATCCTGATAAAAACTTCCTCACACCAGAACTGTAAAGGTAGCCCTAGAAAGCGCACCCAAATCGGTCCAGCCCCAATTTGTTCATGTTCAGGATCGAATAATGGGCTCCATCGCTTGAGAAGAACCAGAGCCATCTCGATATGCCAGTACCTGGCCAATACCAGATCCGTGTAGTTTTCCTTAGCAAAATGTAGGGAAAACCATCCTCTTGGAAGGACATGTACTACTGGTAGATCTTTCAGTAAACCTCCCCAAATCTCCTTAACACATTGGGTCAGCCTATTGGCTGAGTAAGCCTGACCACGCACATGTCCAACCAGCACAGTGTATGTCATGATAGCAAATTCACCAATAGCCGAAGTCTCGCCGGACCTGATGGTGATATCCTTTGAGGTCGCCTTAATGCACTTCGACTTTCTTTTGCTGGTGCGAGGAGCCGATGGATGGTCCACCAATGGGTTTGGGATGCCTTCTGGAGGGTTATGTTTTGCAGGCCTAACCTTTATCGCAGGGGTCTCGAAACAGCCAGAAGGTCGGGCACTCGAGAAAGGTGGATGAGCCGCAGCGGATACTGGGATATCCACAGGGGGAACATTGAAAAAAGATGAATGAGGGTTGAAGGATGGCGAGGGGGGGGGTGTGTGAGGACAAAATGTGGAGGGTGCTAGGCGAAAGAGGGGGGACTTCGAGACTCGGTGTATCCACGGGATGCAGCCCAGAATTCGGGGAAACCGAGCAGTGTCGAGGTAAAGAGATGACAGGCGAGGGGCTGGACGATTCCGAAACAGGTAGCGGAAAATAAGTATCAATCTGCGAAGAGAAACTAGGGTTACCGAATATGACGCGGTCAGGGAAAGGCTCCTTGGAATAATCCATTTCCTCTACCTCCATATTGTCCCCCATATTCCAGCAAGAGGTCATTAACTGAAAGCGACGGGTGTGAACAGAAACGACAGGTAACAGAGAGCGGCACCGGAACAGGAAAGGCAGGCTGCAATAAAACAATAAAGACCTATGGTTTTACCCTAACCCTATGCGCGCGACCTCCATCCTCCCAACTCCTTACTTTTTAATCAAACACCTAAAACAAATAGACAAGAAACTAGTCTATAGTCATATGTTAGACCTCCCTATGATGCATATGGTTCTAAATATAATTGGCACAATTAACTACTTCTACCGAGAAAAGGTGTGATGTTGTTGAATTGAATCGTGCAATTGGCCATCTCTTTTAGTATCTAGTTCTTCCTTTTACAATGAAATTTTGTTAAGCGGTTTAGGGAATAAAATGTTGATGATGAATGCCTTGTTCTGTACAAATCCTTTGAATGCTTCGTTGACATATTCCCCCCTATTATCTCTGCATAGTTTCTTGATGAAGAAAGATGGATTATTTTGATAAAATATTTGAAGGTATTAAATGTTGCAAAAACCTCACTCTTGTATATAATGAATTAGACCTAAGAGAGTCATGAGTAATTATCAATAAACGACAGTGCATACTTAGCCTTTGAGAAACAATGAGCTGGAAATGACATCAAATCACTATGTACCAACTCAAGAGATGATGTCGCAAGTAAAGGTTTCCATTTAGGAAAGGCATATTGATGTTGTTTTCCGAAAGAACAACTTGGAAAAATTCCATCAGTAAAAGGAACTTTTGGAAGATGAAGAACGATATTTTTGGTGCACAACTGTAGTGAAATTTTGCAGTTTAACTATTCAAATATCTCATTACATAGCCTTCTTAAAGAATCAATGTGAGAAATGAAGGAGGCAATAGAGGTAGGATCAAAACTAACAAACTTATAGAGTCTAGAATTTTGATCAACCTTTCGAGTAGCAACAATAACCCTTGGATCATCTAGTTGACAAATGACTGCCACATTTGAAAAAAAATTTAATGTTTTACCATCACTTGAACGAGAGATATACTAGATGGATAATAAATCAGAAAAGATGTGAGGAATAATGAGTACATTATGAATACACCCATCAACTAACTACATGGTGGTGCTTGACCTAAAGACATCAAGTTGAGTAGAGTCTCCAACTACAATTTGTGAGATGTTTCTATGGGACGTTGAGGGAAGCAAGTTGTGACAAGGATTCATATGATGGGATGCACCTAAAAAAACTATCCAACTATCTACTAATCTATATAGAGTTTAAATTGATAAAGCATTCCCTTTACCTATTGAAAAGTTGTGTTGTTTCATTGATTTATTCAAGACTCCTCCTGATTTTTCCCAACACTTTCTTTCGGCATGCCTAGATTTTCCATAGAAATTGCATGTCTCTCATAACTTCATCTTCTTCTTTCTTATCTTGGAGGAAGAATCGCCCACTACTGAGTTTGCATTAACCTGCAGAAACTCTCGAAATGCCTAGCCGCAACTTTCGGCCACTAACATTCTATCAAAAAGAAACTTGCAACCACCCTCAAAGTGCACTAATATATATATATA
>APFE030987733.1:202312-257921 GCA_000404065.3 Pinus taeda
AGTTCTGAGAATAATAATAATAATTAAATATAACCTGGTTTTTATTGGTTTGACTCGGGTCATTAGGTCAAAGTTAGCCGTTGGAAATATAGCCGTTGGAATCTCTGCACATACTATTTAACAAGCTAAAACTGGAGTGGTTCTTCAACTTGTCTTGACGATGAACCACACTTGTTGGTTCGAAACGCGTCGACAAAAGAATATCTATGTGATTACGCCGAAAAATCTATAAACAAACTTAGACAACGTTGAACATAACCACCAAGTTGTAGATTCAAACTAACATTTTTGCCCATTTTTTTGAAGATTTATGACCCTTTTTTGGCAGGGATTTTACAGTTCTTTTGAAGTCATGTTTTGATTTAATCCAACAGTTTGAATGTCAACACTTCAAGTTTACAATCTTGCCACCTTAGTATTTTGATTTCAGAGGTTCATGAGCAGTCTAAATCTATATTAAAAATTCAATTTGAAGCATGAAAATTATAATATAAGGATTTCTTGGTTTGACAGATTTTGATGCAAAACTGAGAAGATTTGAGTGTCAAATTTAAGTTGGAGAATACCACCTATCATGAAGCTCAAGATAGAGAGTATCGTGTAATCATCTGACTTTTGCATATCACAATTTGGAATTTAATGTGTTAAAGTTATAAACCTGAGGCATATACATCAAAGTTTTGCAAAATCCAAAGTAATAATCTCATTGAACATTGAACATTTCATACCCTACATTTCAAGTTAGTCAAACATCCATTTGATTTGTAATGTTACAACTTTAACTTCCAAAAAAATTTGCAAGCCTTCTTCTGAAAAACATTGGAAAATTATTTCTGTCAGCACTGGAAAATGATTTTCCAGTGCCTACAGGAGTGCTGGAAAATCATTTTCCAGCACCTACAACAATGTTAGAAAATGATGATATTGAAGTGTCAATGCGAAGTTATAGTTTTGGAACCTTGAAAAACATTATTATTGAAGTTAATGGGTCAATAAAGTGCTTCTAGGTAACCATGTTTTGATGTATTTTGGAGTCTAATGTTTCAAGTGAGTTGCATCACCCCTCACCAACACTAAAAGAAAAATAGTAGATATGAATGACCTATATAGGTATATTGATTAACTTAGAGTAGAGTGCTAATAAAGATTGATCATTTACAACATCTACAGGAAAAGTCAATGAGAATAAATGAGTTAGAAAAAGGAAAATTGATAGGTCAATAAAATATAGACAAGGGAAGGATCAGTCATAGTCCAAAACTCTAGTTTGGATTGGCCACATTTTTTAAAATTTTCGTGAGAACACCAACTCAAAGCACTATCACTTTGTTCATGACTACTTTAGATTATTACTAGTTCACAGCTACAAACATAGGTTTAAGGAGGGGATTCATGTCCATCGACATCTCCTATTTATTGGAAAGAAACTAAATGCAACTTGATAAGATAATATGTCAAATATGAGTAAGCCACATTGTGGTCATTGTTATGCCAATGTGGTGGTGTGTCGAGGAGAGACACACCCTTAGAAATAGAATTCCTCCTCTCCTTTGGCTCCATATATGGGAGTTTTCAATGTTAATTAAGTGCGAAAATTATAGATATAGGGGGTTATTGAATACATTATTCATTACAAAACCCATGGTATCATATACATATGTAATGGGTTGTAGCCTTTCATTGTAATTCTTCATGATTGGCTTATGACAACATGGTCCATAAATTTTAACCTTCTTCTATGTTTTAAAGGTTTTTTTCATTATGATTTTTCATGGCCTCGTGTCATATGTCCTTACAAGAGGGGCCATGGTTTATGGGAAAAGTGGGTGTTTTCATCATACCTAGGTTCTCATAATCCAATCCAACAACCATGGCTATAACTATCATTTTTGTGTGGGTGCATTTAACTTTTTTACCCCTTTATTTGTGGTGTCCACATGTGCTTGGATATTGAGTTTTCTTTGATGAATATTTTTAAATATAATGTTGACCACACCAAAAAGGGTATATCCAATTGTGATTGCCTTGATGTGTAGCTAAATTGGATTTTTTTTTTGAAAAATCATAATAAAATGCAATGGCTCTTGTTAGATTAAACAACTCAATTACGACAATATAATTTTTTTTGTCATGTATAATAAGTTTAAGTTATTTAAAGGATGCATGTCTAAAGATTCCCATCTTTTGGGAGCAAAAGTGGAAATCTAATAAACTCTGAGGCTGGAATAAAAGACAATTAACCCAACTACAACCATAAGAGAGTGGGAAGAGATTGGAGTCGCCACCATGTTCTTGAATGAAACCACAAACCAAAAGGGGGAATAGTGAGGAAAGAAGGAATAATGAGGAAAGAGGTACTTATTGATATTAGCCCATATCATAATGCTCCTTTAACAAAGATTGGAGAACATTTGAAGAGAAAAAGCATTGCAAAATGAGTTTTCAACACTACTGTAGGCGTTGGTAAATTAGACGTTTTGTAAATTATATATTAACATTTTATGAACAACAATTGCATAAAACCAAGTGTTTGATAAAGGGAGGGAACCAATGTTAGAATATTAGATCTACTAAACTAGCTATCTATCTAAGAAACCAACAATATATCAACATATATTTAAGAACAAAAAGAGAACAAGGAAAAAGAATACAACAGATATACGTGGTTCACCCAATTGGGCTATGTCCACGGGAAGGTTGTCTTCTATTATCTCCAGAAATCTCCTACAATCTTACAAAGAGAGCAACTACAAATAACCCGATACAAATGACAGTATGCTGTGAGCATAGGATACGATGTGATGGTATAAAAAAATGGTATATATCTTAAGATTCTCCCTTGACCCTATTATATACCCAAAGATGTGGAGGAATTGCTCTCACATATTAAATGTGGGATAATATAATTCTCCAAAATGACACCTCTTTATATAATAAATGGATACAAGAGTATATTATGCCATAATAAATATGGGATATAATGTATTACTCTTTTACATAAGATTGTGGACAACTTCTGACATAATAGAAAGACATTATTACCTTCCAAGGAATATAATATATTCCAACACTCCCCCTTAAAAGGTTGGGAGTAGTGCCCATCCTAACACTAAGGAAGGAAGGAGTCATTATTGCTCCCCCTTGATGACAAATTCTATCATCCCAAGCAAAGAATGAAGATGCACATACTTCACTTTTATCAAGGATTTGGTGAAGATATCGGTTGCCTGCTGCTCGGTAGGATAATACTCTAGAGAAAGAATACCGTCAGTGACAAGACCTCAAATATAATGAGCATCAAGGTCAAGATTCTTCGTCTTGGAGTGATATACCAGATTATAAGCAAGTTGAATTGTACCCTGATTGTCACATTTCAACATGGCATAACAAGCTCGGTAAGAACATGCCATAATCAAATGACTTCTTTAGCTGCTTCTTTGGATGCTTTATACTCTGCTTCACATAAAGATAAAGAAATAGTCTTTATCTTCTTGCTGGACTAAGAGATTGGACCTTAACCAAGTTGAAATATGTAACTAGCAGTTGAGCGTCATTCAAAACTGTCACCTACCCAATCAAAATCTGTATAACTAGAGAGTAAAATTGTAGCACTGCTTGAATAAAATACACCATAATGCAATGTCCCCTATAAATATCGCAGAATTCTCTTGGCTGCCTACCAATGACTTTCATGAGGTTGCTGCATGAATCGAGAAACCATAATAACCACAAAAGAGAGACCTGGTCTTCTGTGAATTAAATATATCAAATTGCCAATGAGCTAACGATAAAGAGTAACATCAACCAGTGGAGTGTACACCCAACAATTAACTTTACACTAGATTGAAATGGTGTAGGAGCAGGTTTACAATCACTCATATGGAAATGAGCCATTAAATCTGTCGTATACTTAGGCTAAGAGAGAAAAATACCATTGGCCATATGCCAAATCTGAAGACCTAAGAAATAGTGCAATGTACCAAGATCTGTCATCTCAAATTGCTTTTGAAGAGAAATTTTCATATCTTGAATTAATACAAGTTGGATGCCAGTGATAATTAGATCATCCACATATAAAATAATAATGAGGACATTATCACCAAAGTTCTTAACATACAAATTTGGATCAGATATACAACACTTAAAACCATTATTCAAGAAATGCATCAATTTTATCATACCAAGCCCTAGATTCTTGTTTGAGACCATATAAATATTTGTGTAATTTACATACTAAACTTGAGGATTCATCAGAAATAAAACCAAGAGGTTGTTGCATATAAATTTCTTCAGTAAGATCACCATTTAAAAAGGCACTTTTAACATCCATTTGATGAATTTTCCACTTATAAGACGCAACGAGTAACAAAAGGGTTCTTATTGTGTTCATTTTAGCAACATGAGCAAAAGTTTCATTATAATCAATACCTTCAAGTTGATTAAAACCTTTTGCAACTAATCTAGCTTTATGATTTTCGATTTGTCCTTCTGTAGTGAACTTAGTTTTATAAATCCATTTACAACCAACTAAATTCTTTCCTAAAGGAAGAGGAACAAGAGACGAAGGCTTGTTTCTCAAAAGAGATTCATATTCAACAGACATAGATTGTTCCCAATGAGGCTTACCCTTAGCTTGAGCATAAGTAGTAGGATCATCTGTGGCCAAAAATTTGGTCATAAGAGAAAAGTTAGATCTAGTTCAACGAGTTTCAGAAGGATTTCCGACCTCACTACCTGCAGATTCAAGAGTTTTCTGAGCCCAAACAGGAAGAGTAAAAGGAATAGGAGTCACTTTAGGAGCTTCATGAGATTTAGGTGGAATACTTGAGGAAGAGGAAGAATCAATATCAATAAGAGGCACAAAACTAGAAGGAGTACTAGGAATAGGTGTAATAGGTGGTATTGGTAAATTCAGGGTAACATGAGATTCTACAGACTCAGGTAGGGATGAGACTTCATGAAATTGAACATCCCTTCTGATTATGACACTTTGATTAGAAGGATCAAACAACCTGTAAGCCTTGGAATTCTCATCATAACCAATGAAGATACACTTGTGAGATTTGGGTTCTAACTTTTTCCGTTTTTCATAAGGAATATGAGCCCAACATTCACAACCAAACACCTTAAAATTACTAATATTTGGTTTACGTCCATTCCATTTTTCCTTAGGGGTAACATGCTTAACAACTTTATTAGGAACTCTATTTAAATAAAATTAGCACAACATACGACTTCAACCCAAAATTTTCTATGTATTCCTTTAGAATAAAGCATACATCTATTTCAACTAAAGTTCTGTTTTTCCTTTCAGCACCACCATTTTGTTGAGGCATGTAAGGAACAATATTTTGATGTTGAATACCATGTTTAGATAAATATGCATCGAATTCTTACTTAACAAATTCCCCCCCCATTATTAGATCGCAAGGTTTTAATACTCTTACCAGATGCAGTTTCAACCATGGATTTAAATTCTTGAAATTTTACAAATGTTTCACTTTTATTTTTCAAAAAATAAACCCTAGATTTTCTACTAAAGTCATCAATAAAGGTAAGAAAATAAACTGCATGAGATATTGAAGGAACTGCAAGAGGACCACAGATATCACTATGAATTAATTGCAAAGGTACTTTAGCACGCCATGCTTTACCTTTATCAAACATTTCTCTATGATGTTTAGCAAGAACACATCCTTCACAAACACCAGCGGTAGAAGAAATATTAGGCAAACCATGAACCATTTTAGTTAGCATTTTCATTTTACCATAATTCAATTGACCCAATATGTCATGCCATAATTGACTTAGTTTATCAGCATGAGCAACATAGGAATAAAAGAGTTGTCTCTTAGTTGAATTAAAGCCAACAAATTTATATAAACCAACTGTACGATCAACAGGACTAGAAGAGACTACTTTGTAATTTCGGTTGATATCTTTAAGAACATGTTTATCAGGCCAAGCTTCAAATTTGAAACCTTTCTGACATGCATAATAAATAAAAAGTAAGTTGATGGGCATGTTTTGAACATGAAAACCATCTTCCAATTGACCATTAGCAACAATAATATTACCAAAACCAATTATGGAAAGTTGTTTACCATCACCAATAGAAACTTTCTGAGATGAGTGCTTATTAGTGTCATAAGATGTAAATAAAGAAGCATTACGAGTCATATGTTTAGAAGCACCAAAATCTATTATCCATTCCACATTAGAAGAAGAATTTTTAGACGAAACAATAGATGAACATAAAGCTACTTGAGATTAATTAGAATTTTTCTTGTTAGCTTTAGCCATTAAACATTTCGCTTTAAAGCAATTCTTTTCAGGATGGTTAGTTTTACCACAATCCTTACAATGATCATACACTTTCTTTCTCTTACTAGTTTCATGACGTGCATGAGAAGCATGACGTATGATTAGAAGTGTGTGAATAAGAACCTTTAGCATTATTAAAACTTTTCTTAGGATTCTTATTATGTGCCATAAGAGATTTATTAGGTGAGACTTGTCCTGAAGCAGTCAACCTTTCTTGCTCATTTATCATCCCTTTAAAAAAATCATCAAAAGTAGGTTTCGTGGTACTTTGAGACAATTCAAGAGCCCTATTCCTAGTTTGGATGAACATGTCAAAACAAGATGGCAATTATTGATGTACGAGAATGATAAGAGCAGTGTCTGTCTTCTTGTAATCTTTACCACAATTATTTAACTTTTGATTTTAGGTTTTCAATTCAACAAGATATAATTCTACTCTATCAAAATTAGAAGGATCTAGCTCATGAATCTTCTTTTCAAGGTAATAAGCAGAAACATCATAAGATTTATCAAATAAAGAAGCAATAACTATCCATACCTCAACTGGGTTGTCTTCTGCCTCAATACTCATGTGAAGACTATCTGAAACCATTTTACCAATGAGCCCTCTTGCTTGATCTCACTTTTCTTCCCATTTAATCAAGCTTGAGCATCTATAGGTTTCTTGTGTTACCATTAACCAACCTCCATAGATTCTCACTCCTGATAACATCAATAATTTTCCTTTTCCATGAAAGATAGTTATAATAGATAAGTTTATGAACATAAGGTACTTCCGAAGTCACAATGATAGAAAATTTGACAAGAAATATAAACCCAAATGCAAGAAATGACAAGAGAAAAAGTGGATAGAAAACTGTTAATTTTTGCAGTTCGTTTTGCCGTTACCAGAAAACCTGAAAAAACTGTCAATCTTAAATCAACGATAATTTTGCTTCTGGTACTCCATTTGAGTTGATTTTTTTTTTTTGAAATTGGGTAGCTCGGCAAGAGGAACCCAAATATCTACTGTGTTTTTGGAAATTATGCACAAAAGGTAACATATCTGACAAAAAACGTTGGGTGTCAAAACAAAAAACAATTAATAATGCTCCAAATGCTCATTATAATCGGTTTTCAGAAATGGCGCAGCCACTTTGCATCCACTTATGTGGCCAAAATTCTGATATAAACCCTCGGTCTGCTAATCACCAGCCCTACAAAAAAGGACCAAAAAACTGGATGAAAATCACAGATCTTACAACCGGAAGATAAACCTCCTTGAGGAAAATCCAAAAACCATATAGATCTTACTGAAAAATAATCAAGAGCCCCTTGAAAAAAAAAATCTGCAAAAAGTTACATAACAAAGTTAGGGTTATGAAAGAAAAAATTCAAATATGTAGAATCATGCCCAAATATGAAGAGAAGCCTAATGGAGACCAGATAGAAAGAAAATCTACAAAAAATAATGAGTGCCCAGGTAACAAAAAATGAAGATACACATTGATGGTTAAATTCAAAGAAGATGCTAGGTCATAGTAGCCATGGCTTTGATACCATGTTAGAATATTAGATCTACTAAACTAGCTATCTATCTAAGAAACAAACAATATATCAACATATAAATAAGAACAAAAAGAGAATAAGGAAAAATAATAC
The DNA here is from genome assembly GCA_000404065.3 of Pinus taeda. Lineage (NCBI taxonomy): Eukaryota > Viridiplantae > Streptophyta > Pinopsida > Pinales > Pinaceae > Pinus > Pinus taeda. Next base: position 210,278 of record APFE030987733.1, read on the forward strand.
AACAAATATACGTGGTCCACCCAATTGAGCTACTTCCACGGGAAGGTTATCTTCTATTATCTCCAGAAATCTCCTACAATCTTATAAAGAGAGTAACTAGAAATAACCCGATACAAATGACAGTATGTTGTGAGCACATGATAAGATGTGATGGTATCAAAAATGATATATATCTTAAGAGGCTCCCTTGACCCTATTATATACCCAGAGATGTGGAGGACTAACTCTCACATATGTAATGTGGGATAATATAATTCTCCAAAATAACACCTCTTTATTTAATAAATGGATACAAGAGTATACTATGCCATAATAAACATGGGATCTAATGTATTACTCTTTCATAAGATTGTGGACAATTTCCAACATAATACAAATACATTATTACCTTCCAAGGAATATAATATATTCCAACAACCAAGTGCATGAAAAACAAGTGTTTGATAAATACGATAAGGAGGGGTAATCATTGGAGTCTGTAACCATTTCTAAGGTGGTGACAACCATTTCCGAGGCGTTGGTAACCATTTCCACGACGATGGAGCATGCAAGGGGAAAAATTTCAATTGGTCAATTCTCGGGACTTGTTGATAATTGGACAGATGAGAAAAAGTGGGCACCTCAAATGCTATGAGCCAGATGGAGCAATGCTCTTATAGGCATATAGGGCTTACATGTTTGCAATTTTCAGAGAAGTGGCTTGGGAGCTGATTTTTTAACTCTTTAATGGGTATGATCTTAAGCTCATCTTTGATTTCATTGACTCATTTGATAGCACTAGCACTAGGATTCAGGGGTTGTTATTTCAAGTAACAGAAGAAAGCATTTGAGAGGTAATTAAAACACCAGGTGAAGGGCAAAGATGGTTTAAGAGAAAGATGGTACAAGGAGTAAATCTAAATTATTTCTCGAAGGAAGACAACCATGACCGTCACTGGAGCATTGGGGTGCACGTCAAAATTCTAAAGCCATAATGGGTTGAGCCCATGAGGAAGATTCAACTCTATCTAATATGTGATGGTCTTTTCTCGAAAGTTTTCTTATACCATATGCAATTTCTTGTACATTCGGTTGGTTTTAACAAGATGAACCTGCCTTTTTATCTTCATCAAAGTTTGGTTAAGATGGTGGCCTCTGCAAGAAAAAAGAGGGTTTGGTACCCGCATGATGTATACCACCACGGTTTGATCAAGATGTTACACACCCATGAAATGAACAAGAAAGCACAATAGTCGAGTAGGACATCGGGACGTCCCTTTTCCAGAAGACGCAAGAAGAAGAAAATTGTTGCTATACAAGTTGAGAGTAGTCAATAAGTTGTTGGTCAAACAACAAAAAACCCTAATAGGAGAAAAAACCATAGGGTTTCTAGGGTTTGTAGAAGAAGGACTAGAGGACGACAGTCCAAATTCTAAGATACTAAGGAAGATGAAACCATGGAAGAAGGCCAAAAGAAGGGTGAAGATCCTATAAAACATGATCATAGAACAAATTATGCAAGGATGCCAAGAACCAGACCCACTAACAAACTAAGGTTGGGGTTTAAAGCTAAACTAAATCCCAACCTTAAGGAGCCTATTATCATTGAAGATGAAAAGGAAGACAAGATTGTTAGAGATAAGGAGGGGTTGTTAGAAAAATCGGTGCCACAAGCTCCAACAACTTAGAAGATCCCATATAAAAAAAGCAAAAGATCCATGAGGGAAATCACAAAATAGGACAAGCTAAGAATCCTTGCAGATGCAACATAGGCCATTGCAAACTAAATAGGGGAACATAGAGTCTCAAACCCTAGGGTTTTTTGCTAAAGTTTTTTTTGTCAATAGGGATAGACCTTGTTTAGTAAGTTGTACCATAAAAAGATTGTAATATTTTATGGTTTATTTCCTGGATATTATGGATCTTAAAGTTTTGTACATTTTGGTATATAATGTATGAAAAATAAGGACAAAGGCTTCAAGATTCTTTGGGGAAAAACTTGTGTGTATTGTGGGCTTTTCAAGATCAATATAATTTTCTCTCTGCAAAAGTTTAAAATGGTTCAAATATTCATGTGTTACTGGTTTTTTGTATGACCTCCTTCTATGTGCTTGTTCTTCTTTTTTCTACTCATATGCTCATATCTTCAGTATTGGAATATACTTTTAGTGAACTAGAACTCATCTTTGATTGCTCACTCTCATAATATTCATATGTTCTAAGCGTTTTTCCATGTAAAGGTTACAAAAATTACCCTAGGGTTTGAGATTTGTAAACTCATATTTGAAACCAAAATAGGTAACCTCAATTTTGAATCAACATTGTATTTATTGAATGAACATTTTCTTGCTTCTTATACAACGGATAATAGGGTGTGGGTCAGAGATTTAGAACAAAGATTTGACATTGATGAATGTGAAACAGGGTACTGATTGGCTTTACTTTATTCTTTTCTAGTAAGATTGGGAACAAAGGAGCATGACATATGCAACGTTGCATTATTGTTTACAATATGAAATAAGAGTCAAAAGTTTTTTCTTAAGAAAATATTATTTTCTTATGGCTTCTTTGTATTCATCGTTGTGAGAACAGGCACCAAAAGGGCATTGTAAGTTAAGTCTCCAAATGGCTCCCAATGTTCCTTGGTATCAGATGTATGTTGATTTTGAGCGTTGGTGCAAGGAGAAGAAATTTGTTGGTGCTTATGTAAGGTGGTGAGTTGAAGACATTTTACATGCAAACTGTGTTGATTAAGTGTGTCGTTCTACCAACATTGACTAGCAAACATGGTGATCTTAGTCAAAGGCAAACAAAGACCTGGTTGTTGTTAGTGTAACTAGTTCTTTAGTGGTCATTAGAGTATTCTATTTATTTATGTTATGTTAAATTAATGCTAGTGAATTAAGTTATTAACAAGTACTTTAGTAGAAAGCGAAATATATGGGAAAGAAATGATGCCTCTCTCTTCGATGCAACAAGGTGTATGTTTTCCTTTAGAAACATATCATAAAAACTTTGCATGGCCAAACTGGACTACAAAATGAAATAGTGGTGGATTTATTTGCTAGAGTGGGATATTTTGGTATGCTATTCCTATTAAAAGCTAGTGCAAAATCGGTATATGCTTACGAGTGGAATCCTAATGCATTATTTTCTCTTCATCATAACATTTTCGTAAATGGTGTTAGATATTGTTGCATTATTTTGGAGGGTGACAACAACATCATAGCTCCAAAGGGATTTGTGAATGGGGTGTGCCTTGGCCTTTTTCCAAGTAGCAAAATAAGTTGGTTTAAGGTTGTAAGATCTTTGAGGCCTGAAGAAGGCATACTGCATGTGCATGGGAATGTAAAACTCTGAGGATAATTCATGGTTGGAGAATATCACATTGTCAATATAGACATTTGCACTTAATGAAGGATATATATGGAATGTAGTAGATTTTCCGCGGTTACATTGAGGGCAGGTGTGAAGGGGAATCCATTTCTTCAGAATTAACTTAGTTAATAGGAATGCATGCAATATCTTTGGAGAAAAAAGTTTTCACTGCTTTGGAAAAGAAAGGCCAAACCCCAAGGCTTTGAGCATGGCACAAAGGAATATCCACTTGTTGTTTTAATATATATCTGAATTAAAATTATTTATCTCTATACTAAAGTAATTAGTATTGTTTATTTGCAACTTAAACCTTGAGACATTCAAAAATATTTCAACATAGTCCATTGCGTTTTCTAGGGTTTCTTTTTCATTGAATCATAAAGAAAAAATCATCTCACAAAATGCCTATTCACTAATTGTCCACCATTATAACCAGAGAGAGGGATTCCTCTAATTAGGCTAAGTGATAGGGATACCAGAGAGAGAATTTTTTGCGATTACATTGAGGGCATTTGTGAAGGGCATCCATTTCTTCAGAATTAACCTAGTTAATAGGAATGCATGCAGTATCTTTTGAGAATTTTTTTTTCACTACTTTGGGAAAAGAAGGGCCAAACCCCAACGCTTTGAGCATGGCACAAAGGAATATCCACTTGTTGTTTTGAAGAAACATGGCTTTCTGGGGTTGGTTGGAAGAAACAAGGATTTCTGGCAAGAATTTCTTGCAAATGACACTGCTAATAGACATAGTGATTATCTTCAACACCATGAAAAAAACAAAATACCAAATACAACCAAACATCTATTCAACAAAGTTTCAAGGGAAAAAGGGCAAGGGATGACTGATGGGGAAATTATAAGGCACTCCATTAAATGTCATGACTTTTGTTACCATGTTGTAAGGGTTTTGGGATGGTGAGCTATTTTAATGTGAAAAGGTGGTTTCACAAAAGCACTGGGAAATCATTTTCCGGCACCTACAAGAAAATAAAAAATTAACTAGTTATCTTTAAAAATCGATTAGTTAATGAAAATTAACTACAAATATTTGAACCCTGACTCATTAGAGATTACCCAGTGAATTGGCTATATCCTGCAATGATGCAAATAATCTTCAAATTTTGAATCCACTTGCTTATCTCATTGTGACACCAGTAGAATATAGAAGCATAACAGTCAGGAAGGAGAAGCCCATTAATCTTCAAATTCGTGAGGATATGATCATAGAGGAACATGACAGGTATACTGGGAATTGACTATTCAGATTTTCTAAATAAACATTGTCCATGAGGCAGGAAACAAAGAGTATTATTTCATTCATTCTTTGAAATGCCAAGTTGATTGCTTGGATTCTTTAATCCCAAGAAGGAAGTCTCATGAGTGGTCGAGGAAGTCTTGCTAAGTGTGGTCAAGGAAGAGCATGATTGCGAAGATTATTTTCTATTCATTCTGTCTCTTTCCAGTGAGTTCTTTGATCCTGATGGAAGGCTGGTTCTCTTCGTTTCTATAGAAGTTGGGTGTGGATGCATCCGAGGTGAGAAGCTTCTATATTAAACCATGGGTGCAGTAGTATGGAAATTTTATTTTGTAAATAACGAGTATGTTGGGATGTTGGTGCAAATATTAGATGCATGGATGATGGAGCATTAGAGATCTTGCAACTTTGCTCCATACCTAACAATAAAATAAAAAAATAGGACATCTTTTTGGTCCCAAATCCTTAAAGCATCAACGTTTTGGTTTAAATCGATCTTCATTCACGTTTAGGTTACGTGCTTGATGAAAATATGTGTTTGGGCTTTTCAATGAGACATGTATACAACCTGTTAATTTATTTGACTAAAATTTTCCCTCACCTATCAAATTGACAAGTTCTGATGCTGATTGTACAAGTAAAAATGTGACAAGCTTCATGCAAGAATCCTTTCTTAGGGCATATCTATCTCAAAAGTTAATTTGAATGAGATCAACGAAAAATGGGATCTTTCAATCCTCCAATCTTCCTCTTCATTAATGTACACAAGAGATGCATATTCTTAGGTAATGCATTGATGTCTCAAACTGGAATTCTACAAGGCTGGTACTTTCTTAGATTTGATACTACTTAGTTCAAGGAAAGAAAAACATTGAGATTACTAAGCAATGTGTCATAATTTTTATGCTTAAATAGTCTTTATGGTGACAATGGCCTTTGTTTGAAAGGTTTCATGCTATTTCTTGAGTTTGTTGTGGGAGGCCTCTTAATGTTATTTGTAGATTTGCTTGAAAAATAGCTTATCATTGTGTCATTTTTCACAGCATGGTTCTCTTTCTTCAGGCTTAGGTCTATAGCAACTGTGCATAGTATTATGCAATCTCTATGCAATAAAATGCCTTGGGAATAGAAGGTAGTTCTACCTTTTCAAACGACAAAGGAGAAAAAAAATTCCTTAATAGTAACATTGATTTATTCATTTGTTGTGCTGAAAATTATGATATTTTTGTGCTCCTTTTTTTTTTTTTTTAAGATATGCCCTTTTCTGCAACTGTGATTACTCTTCTAGTAGATAATAAAAGCTATATCTTAAAAACAAGTAAAGTCATCGTTAGAGATAATTCAACATTCATGAGATATGTTGGTGGGCCAAGAAACTAAACATTGTCTCAATTCACAAGTATTATCAATGAGAAAAATTGTTGGAGCGCAAGTATCCTCCAAAGTAGAAAGCATTCAAAGACTTTAAATAATGGGGCTACGAGTGCAATGATAAGTACAATGATTGCAACATATCTGCTTTAATGACATAAAAAGGAAGATATCAAAATGGAGTGGATTTGAACATCAAAACTTTGGAAATATTAGGGAAACGTTTAAATGACCAACATAGTTTTTGTTTTGTTTTGGTTTTTGGTTTTTGGTTTTTGTTGTTTTTTTTTTTTTTGTAAGTTGAAATTCTATTCATCCTTTAAAAATATGTACATCGAGAGTATCATCAAAAATAGGTGGTCTCACCTCAACTAGGTTTGTTGACCACCACATACAATATATGACAAAAGTACAAAATGAAACTAAGGAAAACGTCCAAAACCGAGAAGGCCAAAGGCACCAGAAGACAAGTAAAACATAGAAAACACCTATAGTCATGCTAGTCATCCGACGTGATCGAGGCTAGGTTGTCTGGGGCTATCCCAGGAGGAGGCTGAGGTCGAAAAGAACATTGGAAGTGCTCCTCGAAATGAGCCATCTAGGACTCTAGATTCTCCACCTTCTTCGATAGCAAGTTCTATCCTCGCAAGACCAGCACAATACGCTCCTAGTTGTGGCACTGCAAGTAGTGCAATTTATCCAAGGTAGATCCTAGTTCCGCATGTTCCTCCTGTCGGATCCTTCCAGCAGTTTCCAATTGCTCCAGCAGGGATTAAATAAAGTCTCTACACTTTTCCAGGAAACAATGTTGAATGACCCTAGAACCAGGAACCAAATACTTTGCACCCCCTCGTCGTCCCAATCTGCTATGCCGCCGAGGCCCGTCCCTTGCTAGTGTTCACAATGATTGACCCTTGTGGATCTTCACCGAGCCAACATGCCCTCAACCACGTCGCACACTAGCCAACATCCTCCAGGAGCTTCCCGCTAACTTGCCACCCCAATGAGCCATAGACACCTTCACCCCTTTCTGCATGTTTTGCAATTGAGAAGCTCAGTCCCCACATCCAGCTGAGCAAGGATTTGTAGGGAGGGAGGACCACCCTCTTCTTGGGATTGGACGTATCCACACTGGACTAACAACTTCACCGGTAATGTAGAAGAACCTCTAGGCACACCCGACCCACACCCACCAGGCCCGCCGGACCTAGTGAAGAAACCAACAACTTTTCAGATAGGGTTGCATACTCACACCAATCGAAACCTCACAACACCGCACAGACTCAGGAGATCCGCCATCACACTAGTCACGCCACCCCAGGCTCGAACACAAAGAGGTACTGAAATTCAAATAATTTGAATGTAGGAGGGCTGGAAGAAGCACATAATTGCCCACCACATTATGTGGACCTCCTCCCCAACCACACCAACAACAAAATATCACTTCTAACTCCAAGATTCTTGTTCCCTTCCCCCCGAAAGATGCATAAAACCTCATGCAGAGAATCCAAACAAACCAATTACGGGCCCATAATCCAAAAGGCGAAAGCCATCTACAGAATCACCACCCCTCCCATGAGAAATTCCACCTACATGGTCCATTCCAACCACAGAAAGACCCATAACTATAGAACACCAATACACAAATTGGCCAGAAGCTCTCGAAGGCCAATTCCAACAGTAACCATAATCGACAACCACTCCAAAAATACCCTTGCTACAGGAAAGCTACGAATTTACAAAGCCAACAACTTGGGGGCGAACCGCATTTCCGGGGGTGCCACCCTGCCCAACGAATCAGCGTCGCTTCCTTCTCTGACGAGCAAAGAACCAAGAAAGAGCATGAAGCCGAAACAAAACATGAATGAAGTCTGCATCGACCACCCTCGATCATATAATGACGTCTCTCACACTAGTCGAGGCACTACTAAATTTCACACGCATACCGTTATGCCTCCCGTTACTCTAGGTGAAGTGAGAGGGAAGAGGGCGACCCTAAATCTGAGTGCCAGCTACTGGTCATCATGGTCCATGAGGCGCCCCAAGCACTATGTCCATCACTCCCATAAGGGAACCAACATAGTTTATCTTAATAAGGTTGATAACCTCAATTTTTTCTTTCATTGTAGGGTAATTTCATTAAAAGGGAAGTTAAATTTCGTCACTATTTACAACAATACCAGTTGAATCGTTATTCGAATTTATAAAATGTAAATATAAGGAAAGTGTTAAGTTATACTTCTCTTCTAAAGATTTGATCAATCACATAGAAAAATTCAAGCTAATATTACAGGAAATAAATACTTAATGCTATGATTCCAGGAGATGTTTAGAGGTTATGCGTTATAAAGGACTTGAAAAGGAGTCTCTACAATTTTACACATTTGGACTTTGCAATGTAGTTTGAATCACCATTTATAAAAGTATTTGAATTAATGAAAGACCTATAAGGTCAATAGTAAGTTCATAGCTCAAAATGAGAGGAGGATAAATACAAGTGCAAAACTAAGAAAAAAAGGTAGTTGAGACTCTATCAAGAAAACTGAGGAAAAGCCTAGAAGGTCAACAATAAGTTCATAGTGAATAATTAAGTAGGGTAAATTATAAGTGCAAAACTAAGAAAAAAGATAGTTGAGACTATATGACAACTAAGGGACATCTTGCATAATTAAGTAGGGTAAATTATAAGTGCAAAAATAGGAAAAAAAGATAGCTGAGACTAATATGAAAACTAAAGGACATGTTTTAGGAAAGCAACAACACCTCGCCCAAAACTTAAAAACTTCCAACTAATACAAATCAAATAGTATGAGGTATTATTTGCATTATAAATTATACTATGCAAAACACATTCCCGATTAATGGACACTACAATTTTTGGAGCACTTTGCAAGAAGGTAAGTTAAGGTTCAATTCAAAGAGTATTTGAAATCCTTTTTTTTTACAAGTACAATGGTATGTATTCCATGTGAGGAATATACATATACTATCAACATCCGTCATGTCACTTGGGGAATTGAACCTAGGTGGGGAGGATTCCATTCTTTCCTCCCAACCACCCGAGAAAACCCTAATTGACAAGGAAGAGTATTTGATATCTAGGATAAAAATTATAAATCATTTCTAAATTATATAGAGGCCTTGTGAATATCAGGAATCACAAAATTAGTTCGTAACCATCCAGCATGGAAACCCAAGTCAAATTTCTTCAGTCTCAGTATCTTGAGTAGGTGTTTGAAATTATTGTAGTGACTGAAATGGAATGGAGAAGAAAGGCAAGGTTCAGAGCTAACAAGAAATATACAAGCAAGGAGTTTCCATCGTTTAGGGATGTAAAAAGTACTTGCAGACTGTAGTGAAACATATATCTCCTTAATATGGGTGTCATTAGGTTCAATATTCAATACTAATAATGTATCTCCAAGAATTATTATTTTTAAATAGATGCATCTCATATCATTTCATGGAGCACACACAGTTGCAACAAACCTCATCTCCAAATTCATATTAAAAAGTACAATTCTCCATCAGAAGGTGTTGTGACATACAAGTGTTTGGAGAATTTCTTTTTGGACAAATTCCTTCTCCTAAAATGACTCAAGAATACTTTGTTTTGGCCAAAGAAAGTTTAATTCCTGGTGTAAATAATTTTTTGAGCATAGTTAATTTATTACTCGACTACTTTTTTTGTTCTGATATATATGAGCAAATAATTGAATTATTCATCGGTTTTGATATATGCTCTTTGCTTTTATTCCACAAGAAATCTCATTGCACATACCTAGAAGAAAAATGCAAGCATGTTGAGCTAGAAAAAAAGAGCAACTGTCAATTGTCGGAGCACAGGGGAGCAGTGTCTGTGGCAAGGGAGCAGTCTGAGCTTAACTTGTAAACAATAATTGCCTTTGACCGAAAAAGTGGTGTTTGCAAGCTCATTCCTGAAGGAGCTTAAGGTGCATTTTGATCTGTTTAAAAGTTTGAAAATATCAATTTAATGCAGGGATGGGGAGGGTGTGGGCAGGGGAAGGTGACAGAGGGTGTGGGCAGGGGAGGAGGAAGAGGAGGGGGAGGGGGAGAGGGAGGGATGCAGATGGTCGGGCCTGACATGAGGCGAAGGGTCATGAAGGAGGAGGAGGTGGGGGCTGCGATTGATGGTGGGACCATCCAGGATAAGAGATGGCCATCACCAGTGCCGGGGGAGGGGACTGGAATGGGTGTCCCATCACCCATTCTTTTGCAGGGATATATATACACCTGCTTTGACTTGGATGACTAGTGTGACGTGGAATTTAAAATTCATTTTAAAAAATATTTAGTAAATTAGATGAATAAAATCATATTTATTGCAACATTAATTGTCAACCCAGGGTAGGTCTTGCTGTTTCAATGGAGTTCACATTGTCTGTGCCGATACACTAAGCCAAGCATAAGAAAGTGTAGAGAAGCTGTAAAAGGTGTTGCTGATCTAAATTGTTGAATCAAACCATGTGTGTAGATACAAAAAAAAATCTATAGAACTCATCACAACTCGCAATTATTGAAATAAAGGCGCGCCACACTAGAACTAACATTTATTCCAGCTGGTTATTGTTGCTCTGTTGGTTAACTCTATGTAACATAATAAGATAAATAGAAACATTAACGAATGCAATCCACGATTTGTACATCAAAAGCGAAAAACCATAAATTAATAAACTGAACTAAAATGTACACTACCTAATCACTGCAATCCCTGCCAAAGAGGAGGGCCCTTCCTCCTCAGCAGGGCGCAGGAAGGTCACAAAAAGTGATTAACGAATCAGTTGGAAAGTAGCAGCATCACCGTGCTAATTGACATTGAATAAGTTCAGGATTACAGAAATAGAGTAACTGTACTCTTCTATATGTCGTTTGTTAATACATAAAAAGCCGAGTCCTTTACAATTATCACAACGCAAAAATTAAAAATTAAAAAGAAGTTACAACTTATTATTAAATAAATATACATCAGTTGCAATTTCCTGAGTCTTGTTGCTTACAAAAATAAACAATCCTATTGTTGACAGCTGTTATGTGGAATAGTACCCACATTTCCACCTTCGATGCAACAACATTGAGCAAATGGTGGTTTGGGATGACGCGACATAACTGTCGACAACACTATTGATGTGACAACAGATCCACACGAGCTGTAATAGCATTCGATGTGTAAAAGCAACTTGTGACAACATCTAGTGTGTAACAACAATCTGTAACGGTAGCAACCTATAACAGCAACAACCAGTGTGTAACAAGAATCTGTAACAACACCTAGTATATAGCAGTGGTCTGTAACAACAATCAGGGTGTAATAGCGAACTGTTCTACCCTTTCCTACAGTTAATCCCTACTACCTGTTTTCTTCATAGCTTCTTCACGCAAGCCAACACCTGAAAAAGATGAACTTCCCAAAATACTTCTTCAATGCTCTCCATGTTAGCCACAAAAAGGAATAAAGCCTCGTATTATTCAGTTAAATACATCAAAGTAACATGACAATAAAATGGATTAAAAAGATAAGAAAACAGAGAGTTTGGTCATATAAGGGCACATGCTTGGAGGATAGAAAGGTCAAAACAGAGGAAAGAATGTGCAGAAAATAGGTAAAAAAACCACACCCAACATCTCCCCCCAACTGAAGCAATTGCATCTCCCCATGCAGTATCTCAGTTCCTTCTACTGCGCCCCCAGTGAAAATATGTGAAATTGTAGGCACCAGCAGTATCATCGCCCGGAGTTCTGAATCCTTAATCGGCCATTAACTCATGTGGCCAAGGTTCTTCTTCATAATCACACAACTGATAATCGGGTTGATACTCCTCCAATGGCAACCAGATCAAAGGGTATTTGAACATGAGGCCAATCCAGAACACCCCTAGTGTCAGCACAATCTGAGCATATTCTGGAACTCGTGTAACAACAGCCACAAATTTCTTGTACTTAAAGGGGTCTCCTTCCTGCAATTCTACACTATAGGCCTCAGTGCAATTGAGACATCTGACTAGCACTTGGTTCCTCATGTTTGCAAATGAAGCAGATCCTCACAATTCTCCTTCTGTAAATGGCCGATCGATCTCTGATTTCCAGATTGCTCAAGAACTATCTGAACTCTCACTAGAGTTCGTAAGCCATTCCTGGTTCAGCCCTAACCCACAATGCTATCTTTTCCTCATTGGTATCTATTATTTTCTTGGCTAGTTGCAACTCAATCTGATTCCTCATAAATGAGAGGAATGTTGGCAACTGCAAGTCTCCCATGAAAGGAATGGCACTCGCCACCATCCTCATGCTCACATGTTTGCACATCATATTGTGCAAGAACAGTTCGCACAACAAATTCCGATCATCAAAATCACAAGAACGGAAAATTTCCAAGAAAGTGTGGGTTAAGAACCCATATAGAACATGTTCTCACAAACTGCCCTTAACTGGAATAAGTAATAACCTTCCCATAGGAACACCGGGTATGGTGGGGACAGCGGCCTGCATGCTAGTAGGTTTGGAACAAGGTCATGGATTTTGGTCTTATCAAACACCAGGTCAGAGACCTCCTGATGCAGCTGATACAACTATTCATCCTTTTTCTTCATAATTTCTTTATGCCTTCGTGCCTCCTCTTATATTTCCCATTCTTCTTTTAACCATTTTTCTCTTAGGGAATCCATCATTCTCTTATGTATCTTGACTGGAATCACTCCCTCCTGTAGAGAGAGTGCCAACTGCTTCCATTTTTGCAGCTTTGCCAATATCAACAATTTCTTGGAATGCCATCCTTCAACAAGACCCAACATTCCCCCACATGCATCATCAATTAAAGGTGTAGTAGCCTCCTAGGGGTGAAACTGTCCCACTTCGGCTGCTGGTTCTTGTGTAACAATAACTTCATCAGTGGATTTTATCACAGTTTCTTTATTTTCCTGATCAACTTCCATTTTTACTATTGGTTCTTGTGTGGCAGCAGTAATATCTGTAGGCTTTTATTCATCATTTTCCTTCGGATCATCTTCTGTCTCTACTGCTAGTTCTTGTGTAACAGCAGCAATGACCATCGACTCATGGATATTATCTTTTCCTTCCTCCTCTTGGTTGATTTCCTCCTCCACTGCTGTTCCTGGTGAAACAACAGTGTCAGCCAAGGGTTCCTGTGTATCCATTGTTTGATCACTCCCTATGGATTTTACTGTCTCGGTTAATGGTTCTTGTGTATCAACAACGTCATCGACAGGTTTTGGTGTAACTGCTTCCCAATTTTTAGTTTTAATCCCCCTTGAGGTAGTGTCTGTTGCATAGACTTTGAACTTGACTTCCACCAACTTCTCAGCATAGGCTATGCACAGAGTGCCTGGGATTTCTCCCCTTCTGGCCCTGTCCATGGCCTCTGCCAAAGTATCCATCTCTGGGGCTCTTGGCTCTACCTTTCCTACTGCTAGCTGTTCCCTCAATTCTTTAATTTATTTTTCTAAAATATCAATTTTCGACAGCAAACACTGGGTTTCGCTCTTACCAGGTGAAGGAGGTTTCTCTTGCTGAGCTTGCTCCTCGTCCTTCTGCTCAACTACTTCTTTGTCCTTTCCCGACATGGATGAAGATTGTGGGCGCCCGCTAACCCTTATTCTCTTCTTCGACCTTCTATCACCAATCACTTTATCAACCGACTTCTTACCGACCCTCATTGTCAAGGACTGAGGTTGCTCTTTTGTCACTTCTGGAGTTTCCACAACTACCTCTTTTTTCCTTTTGCGAGTAGTCCCGGGCCTTTTCCACGTGAATTCCTCCCAATTCTTGCCCTGTTGGCTCAAGGCATCCAACACAATGAGTTTAATGAGGCCATGGTTCGTGACACATGTTTCTGGATGTGCAGCTGTTTTCACAGCCGCAACCATGTGGCTAATATTGCCCAACAAGAAATAAGGAAGGTTGATCAGTTGCTGATGGCGGAGATGGTTCAACAATGGTAAATAATAATTAAACACAATTGTTGCCCTTCCCTCACAAGTAATGTACTTAAAGAGGAAGAGACCAACATCCGCTCATGGTTGGGGGAGTGACAACCTATCAATTCCCCTGCCTTTCTTAGCCAATGACTCACTTTCCTAAAGAAAATCCCCTTTTAGTGAGGGGCCATTAACCTTCCTAGTAAACCATTCTTCCCTTCTACTGGTAATCCTGTTACTCTAGCGATAACTTCTTCCGTGACCTCGAATTTCAATCCTTTGACTTATGTCTGGTTTCTTTCCAAGTTCTTTGCAAATTCCATGGCCACACCATTGTTTGATCCTTCCAATCTCTGGAAGAATTCGAACTAGCCTGCATCTTTGAAAACCTGGCATGCTTCAGGGCAACCTTCCAAGGCTTTTGTGGACCCTGGCTCGTGTCGTATTGCTACTCCTCCCATTTCCTATGCAATTCAGTGTTGTTTCACCTGCTTATCCTTCCCTCCGGCACACACTCTAGCTGTTTTAGCGTGTACTGCTATCTTCCTCCTCTCCAAACACTCTGAATGGGGATTCAACACTTCCAGCAGAGGTAAATGGTTGGGTGGCAGGTTGGCACAGGTGAATATTTTGGATTAAGATTTGGCATGCATGGTTTGTATTGCTTAATGAATTTTTCCTTAATGGCGAGTCATGTGGTGGTGTCATTAATGGTGCCCTTACCCTTTTTGGTGTGATTGAGCATTAAATAATGATAACTACTGAGTCACATGCCTTAATTGCTGGATTTTTCAAATAATTATAAATCATGCGACGGTCATGTCGCGTTGTGATTCGTTCCCCCCAACTTAATTATGATAGTCGTCCTCAACTGTCAATAGTCATGTTAAGTTGCCATAATTAAAAAATAAAATGAATTCATTATTACCTTTTTGGTGACGTACCTGGGTGACGTGGAACGAGGTAATGGGCGACACGACGTTGAATCGTCCTCGGGCAGCGAGACGTGTGGACTTAAATCTGATGACGAGACTCACAGTGATGTTTTTGCTGTTTATTATAATAAAAGATCTTGTTTTATTCCTAAAAAGTCGCCGGCTGTGACATGTGTAACAACCAAGACGATTGATGTATATCAATTTAATATCTTCAAACAAAATATCGTGTAACAAAACCTATCGCATGATATTCTTTGGAATAACAAATGCTGTTACAAAGGGTGTAACAGCTGCCACCAGGTGGTTTTCAACTGCTACAAAAGTGTCTGTTTGCGCCGGAGAAAGGGTTTTCATAGCCAGATCTATATATATATATATATATATATAATATATATTATATATATATATATATATATATATATATATATTATATATATATATATATTATATATATATATATATATATATATATATATATATATATATATATATTTGGAACAATGTAACAACCACCATCAAGTGGTTTTCGGCTGCTACACTTATTGGAAAAATTAAAATTTTTGTAGCACAGGGGGGCTTTCCCATGTTCCCGTAATCTGTAGATCCGAATTTGTGACAATGTTCACAAATTAATCCTTCTAGGTAGGTTTGTGATACAACCGAAGACGGTGCCCATTTGCAAGTAATGATGTCCTTGCACTGTCAATGGTTAACAAATTTACAGTCCCATTGTTAAAGACCACATCCACCTCATAAGGACCTAGGCATCTGGTGCGGAGCTTACCCTTGAAGTCTTTAAACCTTGAGTCGTATAAGAGAACCCAATCTCCCTTCTGGAACTGCTTCTTCTTTATAAAACTGTCGTGCCACTTAGCTCTCTGCTGCTGGATAATCTCTGTTTACTGGATAACAACCAACCATTTCTCCTCTAATTTATTGAGCTGGTTCAATCTATGCCTTTGTGCTGTAGCAAAATCCAAATTGACCTGCAATGCTGTCCTTAGTGTTTTGATTTCAAATTCAATGGGGAATAAATGGTTCTCTCCATACACAAGTTCAGATGGTGAGAATCTAGTGATGTTCCCCCATGTAGTCCTGTATGCCCATAACACTTCTGGAAGTTTGTCAGCCCAATTTATTCGATGATTGGCCATAGTCTTAGTAAGGATTCCCTCAATGACTTTATTAGTGCTTTCTACCTGGCAATTCGCCTATGGATGGAAAGGCGTTGTGATTATGTGACGGATTTTATATTTTTCTACCAACTCCCGGATCTTATGAGATGTGAACTGTGGTTCTCCATATGTGATTATCTCTCTGGGTATGCCAAACTAGATGAAGATGTCTTCAAACAGGAAGTCTGAGACAACCTGCTCCGTGACTCTGGTTAGTGCCTTCGCCTCAACCCATTTTGTGACATAGTTAGTACAAAACAAGATGTATGATCTCTATTTAGATGAAGGATTGATTGGTCCTACAAAATCTAGAGCCCACTTCTCAAAAGGCTCTATGATGATCTGGGGCTGTAACGACATCTCATCTAATTGCAGTGGTTGGCCCATCCTTTGACAACTGTCACAACCCTTCACAAACTTCTTGGCATCCTAAAATATTGTCGGCCAGTAGTATCCTGTTGAAAGGACTTTCTATCCCGTCCGTTTGTCTGCGAAGTGTCCTCTGCAAGGTTCCTCAAGGCAGGCTTTAAGGATATCAAAGACCTCGTCCTACCTAACACAACATTTGATCTGGAAATCAGGTCCAGTGTGATAGAGGTTCCCATCTATCCAGGTATATGTAGCACTTTGTTGTATGAATTTATTTTTCTCCTTGGAGAATAAATACTGGGGAAACTTCTCTGCAACAATATAATTGGCTATATCTGCATACCAAGCTGAGTAAGTAGAAATAGCAAAAAGATATTCATCAGGGAAGGAATCTTCAGTAGGAGTGGAACTGTCATTAATAGTTAGCCTAGAAAGAAAGTTAGCTACTACATTATCTTTTCCAGGCTTATCTATAATAGTGATATCAAATTCTTATAACAACAATCACCAGCGTGTAATCCTACCATTTGTAATTGGCTTATTCATTAAAAAACGAACGACAGAGTGGTAAATGTGTACAAATACTTGACATCCGGTGATGTACTGCCAGAATTTATTGATGGCGTGCATGACTGCTAAGAACTCCTTCTTAGTCACTTTGTAGTTGAGCTCAGCTGGAGCTAGATTTTTACTTATGTAGTAAGTAGTGTAAGGTTTCTTATCCTCCAGTTGGCCCAAAAAAGCACCTACAACAATATCCGATGCATTCGTAGCTATGTGAAGCGGTTGTTCCCAATTAGGTCTTCACAAGACTGGAGCTGTTGATACACAACATTTCAACTTTAAGAAGGCCTACTCACACTTCCCTGTCCACAAGAAATCAACATCCTTCATGAGCAAGGAAAATAATGGCGATGCAATTCTTGAAAAGTTTTGTATAAATCTTTTGTAATACCCTGCATGCCCTAAGAAACTATGTACCTCTTTCTGTGTTTTGGGGGTTGGAATTCTTAGAATTACCTCTATTTTTGCAGGGCCTACCTTGATTCCATCAGTAGAAATGTAATGTCCAAGCAAGATCCCTTCAGTCATCATCATGTGACATTTCTCAGTGCTCAAGGCAACATTAGTCTGTACACACCGCTCTAGCACTTTTTCCAGATTGACTAATGCTATTTCAAAAGCATCTCCATAGGGTTTAAAATCATCCATTAAGATTTCCAGACAATCATTCAATAAGTCAGAAAAAAATTCCAGTATTTCCCTTTGAAAGGTTGTTGGCGCATTACAGAGCCCAAAAGGTCATAGTCTGTATGCGTAGGTTCCCCAAGGACAAGTAAAGGTCGTTTTATCCTAGTCTCCATCTGTATCTAATTGTAGCCACTAAATCCTGTTGAGAATGCAACAAGATGATGGAGCTTAGTGGAAAGGAGTCGCCTTCACTAAGTCGGCCTGCAGGGAAATTATGGCGCAAAGTCTATTTTTAGACATATGGATCATGTCCATGAGTTGCAGGATGCTGTTTATGGATGATTGGTCAAGTTGGCAAAAATAGATGGACTTCTATTTTTAGACAACAACGGTGACACTGTCAAGTCTAATTATAGAGCAGTCAAATATTATTAGCTTATAATAATATTAGACTATAAACTTTATCTTATTCTCTTGGAGCACTTCAGTTTGAGCTACAGATGTGGCACATGCAGCTGTTAGAAGGAAATGTGTTTTCTTTGTGGGTCAGTTGAGTTTTTGCATGCATGAATTTAGTTAGAACTCAATCAGTTGAGTTTGGTGGAGTTGATTGTGGAGTTGATGGAGTTGTGTTCAGTTTGACTTGGTTAAACTAGTTGTAATTAGTCTAACTGCAAATAGACTAATGATGAGTTGTTAAACTAATTTTAACTCATAATGAAACTAAAGAATACATCAGTTAACTCAGTTGCATGTCAGTGCATGTTCAGTTCAACAGGGACAGGTGGTAGAGAATCAGATTGCTATCAGTTGTGACTATAGTTGTGCACCAGATCTTGCACAATCAAGGGATTGAGTATGCCAATGAGTTTGCCCACGTATTGGCCTACATTTTAGCTTATGCTCACGTCCACAAAGCATGAGTGACTATTTTGCAGGTGAAAAAACGAGTTTGGTGAGCCATTCTCATCATTTCTTGAGCAGGTATTGAGCAGTGGAGGCAGGCAAGAAGTGGAAGAGATTTGGAGATCAGATCTGAGCTATATTGTGTGTAACAAAGGTGGAGATACTTGTGAGAAGTATTATGCTGTGTAATGTTACATGACTCAATCATTAATATACAGATAGTTGGGGTTTTTAGCGAGATGCTTTCCCCGGGATACATACTGTGTTAATGTGTGAATGCTCTTGATGTTTTTATTGTTATTGATGCTGCTATATTGATGATCAACGTAGAGGAGCTTATGTATTGTGTATGTTTTCCGCAATAGTACATGATCAGGATAATCTCTGTTGAATATGTGTTAAATTATTCAAAATTTCTACATGGTATCAGAGTTGTTGATCATCAGATCTACTATTCAGAAAGTGTTTACATTCTATTTCTCTAGGCAGAGCCTGTAATCGGGCCAGGTAGCCTCTGGATTCATCCTTCCTTTGGAAGGTGAAATATCCGGTAAAAGCCCATACAGTCAATCTCTGTACAAAAAATATTGTGTTCTCACGAATCTTAGATCCGAGGCGGTTGAGTTGGTTGCTGGTGGAATTCGAATTTGCAGCAGTGTTTTCTTGGTGACAACGCAGCAATGTCTTTCAACGGATTGCGATTGGAGTATGCTCTTGAGGCAGCTCAAACTATATTGCATGGGAGGACAGGATGGAGATAGTATTGGATGATAACGGGCTGAAGGAGTTCATAGATACGGATATCCCAAAGCCTACTGATGCTACTCAAGCTGATGCTTGGCAAAAGAAGATCGCAAAATGTCGAAGGATTCTGTTGAAGGGCGTGAAGGATCACATTGTGTCCAGCCTCCATGGAAAGGCTACTCCATATTTGATGTGGAAATCATTAACAGAATTATTCCAAAGCAAGAGCGATCAGAGGAAGCTGGCGCTCAAAGATAAACTCAGAAACATCAAATGCGAGAAGGGTGACAGTATTCCCAAGTATCTCACGAAGTTCACTCAGTGTCGAGATGAGCTGGGAAGTGTGGGGGTTACTGTCGATGATGAGGACTTGGTGAGCTTGGCTCTCCTTGGTCTTCCGAAGAGTTGGCATTCCTATCAGGACTCTGTCAATGGTCGGGAGAAGTTGCCAGGATGGGAAAGACTATGGTCAGATCTTGTGCAGGAGGAGATCAGGTGGAGTACCAGGGACGGATCTTCGTCAAAGGGAGCTGATGAAGAGAATTGTGCTTTGGCTGCCAAAGCAAAGAAAGGGAAGAGAAAGAAAGCTTCTCAGTCTGGTGCGAAAGGCAAGAAGCAGGACATGTCCAAGGTGAAGTGTTTTCACTGTCACCAGCACGGACACTATGCCACTAATTGTCCGCAGAAGAAGAAGATCAAGCAAGCTACTGGATCTGAAGTAGGAGAGGCTCTAGCCTCACAGTTTGAGCTTGATTTTTCATTGATCGCATGCTTGGTTTCAAGTGTGATGGGATCGGTGTGGTTCTTGGACAGTGGTGCGTCTCTTCACATGACGGGAGATAGAGATTTGTTTTCTGATCTGGAGGACAAATATCTTGGAATGCACATCGAGATGGGCGATGATGGTAGATACAGTGCGACCGGTATCGGTACCATTTCCTTTGAGAGGGAGTCTGGTAAACATTTCGTATTGAAGGAAGTCATGCATGTTCCAGGATTGAAGGAGAATCTTATCTCTGTGGCGATGTTAGAAGACAAGGGGTATGATGTTGTTTTCAGCAAAGGAAAAGCTTTCCTGCACAACAAGACAACTGGTGAGACCCGGAAGATAGGGGTTCGAGTAAGGAACCTTTATCAGTTGCATGTAGATGGATGCACAAAAATGGCAGGCAAGGTAGAAGGATTGGTGAGCCGGGATGATGGCGAGTTGTGGCACAGGAGATTGGGTCACCTTCACCATGGAGCCTTGAAAATACTGCAGGAGATCACTACAGGGCTTCCTAAAGGCACACTTGCGCAGTCAGATCAGTGCAAGGGGTGTACTTTGGGGAAGTTTGTGAAAGCCACCTTTCACGAGAAGGATAGTTGCACCACGACGATCCTTGAGAGAATTCACACAGACGTGTGTGGACCTTTCTCAGTTGCTTCGACAGCAAAACACAGGTATTATGTGATTTTTGTTGATGATTTCTCTCGTAAGTGCTGGATCTTCTTCATGCAGAAGAAGAGCGAGACATATTCAAAGTTCTGTAAATTCAAAGCACTGGTCGAGAAGGAGTCGGGGAAGAAGGTGAAGGCTCTTAGGAGCAATAATGGTGGTGAATACATCTCGGATGAGTTCAAGTATTTCTGCAAGGCAGAAGGATTTCGAAGAGAGCTCATAGCTCCCCATAACCCACAGTAGAATGGGGTAGCTGAGCGGAAGAATAGAACGATCGTGGGTGCTGCACGGGAGATGTTGCATGATCAGGGCCTACCCCTTCACTGGTGGGCGGAAGCATGCAATACAACAGTTTATGTGCAGAACCGTTTTCCTCATAAGATACTTGGCATGAGTACACTCGAGGAGGCTTATTTTGGTAAGAAGCTTGATCTTTCTCATTTGAGGATTTTTGGTGCTAACGTTTACATGCATGTGACGAAGGATGCTAGCAAGAAGTTGGAGCCGACCGCAGAGGTTGGGATATTTGTGGGGTACACTGATACGCCCCACAACTATCGTGTGTATTTGCCAGACAGTGGTAACACTGTTGTGCGACGGGATATAAAATTTCAGGAGGAGAAAGCCATGAAGTGTTCGCTTGAGAGGGAGCTACACTTGCATGCAGATGAGGAGCTATTAGTTCCTAAGGATGAGCTTCAGGACGTGGATCAGCCAGAGGACGAGGTTCATGGAGTGGAAGAGACCACTCAAGCAGCGCCAACCATCAGAGTGCGAAAGCGCTTGACAGAAGCTGAGCGACTGGCTCAAGATGCAGAGAAAGTTGTAGGACCACCTGCAGCCCAACGTAGACAAAGATAGTCACCTGATTGGTACATTGGATACATGGCTCTTATGAGCAAGTGTGTTGTGACTGAGCCATCCTCTTTCGAGGAAGCTGTGAAGGATCCCGCATGGGTACACGCCATGGTGGAAGAGTATGATTCTATTGTCAGGAACAATGCATGGGAGATTGTTCCTAGACTGGAAGGGAAATCAGTGGTGGGTTCGAGATGGATCTACAAAGTTAAGCAGGCAGCTAACGGGAGTGTGGAGAAGTACAAGGCAAGATTTTTTGCCCGAGGCTTTTCACAGATAGAGGGGATCTATTATGAAGAGACCTTTGCACCTGTCGTAAGGTATTCTTCCATACAGACGATTCTTGCTCTCTCAGCGCAGATGGGATGGCACATTCATTAGATGGATGTGAAGAATGCGTTCCTCAACGGAGTCATTGAGGAGGAGATGTACATTGAGCAGCCCGAAGGCTTTGAGGTCTTCAACAGCGAGTCGCATGTGTGCAGGCTCAAGAGAGCGTTGTATGGGTTGAAGCAAGCACCACGTGCTTGGTACACACGGATAGATAACTATTTCACCGGACTTGGATTCTCCAAGAGCGAGGCAGATCCTAACCTATACCAGATTGTGGTGGAGGGTAAGTTGCTTATCGTACTATATGTACATGATTTGATTCTAACGGGTGATGAGCTGTTGATACTTTCATGCAAGGATGATCTTGCTAAGGATTTTGAGATGAAGGACTTGGGCCTCCTTCAACATGCATGGCTGCAAGCCTGTTGATACTCCTCTTCCTGGAGGTTGGAGGAAGGAGGATGCCACTTCGGGAGAAGAAGTGGATGCCACTGTTTACCGATAGTTGGTGGGGTCGCTGATGTATTTGGTCAATACACGACCCGATATATGCTATGCAGTTAACCGACTTTCACAAGCTATGGTTAAGCCTACCAAGCTGTTCTGGAAGGCGGGCAAGCATGTATTTCATTATTTGAGAGGCACATCGGGATATGGATTGTGGTACAGACAGGAGGATGAGGTGAAGCTATGTGGCTTCACGGATGCAGATTGGGAAGGGAGCCCAACGGACAGAAAGAGCACATCAGGAGGGGTCTTTAGTATTGGATCGACAACAGTTTCTTCGTACAGCAGTAAGCAGAGATCCGTGGCACTCAGTTCAGCAGAGGTTGAGTATATGGAAACAAGTTTGGCTGCATGCGAGGCTATATGGATGAGGAAGATTCTGGTTGGTTTGTTCAGTTCTCATTTGGATCCTACTGTGATTTACTGTGATAACCAGAGTTGCATTAAACTCTTGGCTAATATTGTATTTCATGATAGATCTAAACACATTGACATCAGGTACCATCATATCAGAGGTCGTGTGTAGCGAAGGATCATGTTACTTTCATACATTCCAACGGAGGATCAGGATGCTGATATTCTGACGAAGGCTCTCACCAGGAGAAAATTCAAATACCACCGAGGCAGGATAGGGGTTGCTGATAATCCATATCTTGTTGAGAGGGAGTGTTGAGAATGCAACAAGATGATGGAGCTTAGTGGAAAGGAGTCGCCTTCACTAAGTGGGCCCCGCAGGCAATTATGTGCAAGTCTATTTTAAAACTATGTCTATTTTAGAATATGGATCATTTTTATGAGTTACAGGATGCTGTTTATGGATGATTGGTCAAGTTGGAAAAAATAGATGGACTTCTATTTTTAGACAACAACGGTGACACTGTCAAGTCTAATTATAGAGCAGTCAAATATTATTAGCTTATAATAATATTTAGGCTATAAACTTTATCTTATTCTCTTGGAGCACTTTAGTTTGAGCTACAGATGCGGCACATGCAGCTGTCAGAAGGAAATACATTTTATTTGTGGGTCAGTTGAGTTGTTACATGCATGACTTCAGTTAGAACTCAATTAGCTGAGTTTGGTGGAGTTGATTGTGGAGTTGATGGAGTTGTGTTCAGTTTGACTTGGTTAAACTAGTTGTAATCAGTCTAACTGCAAATAGACTAATGATGAGTTGTTAAAATAATTATTAACTCATAATGAAACTAACTAATACATCAGTTAACTCAGTTGCATGTCAGTGCATGTTCAGTTCAGCAGGGACAGGTGTTAGAGGATCAGATTGCTATCAGTTGTGACTATAGTTGTGCATGAGGATTTGCACAATCAATCAGATTGAGTTATGCCAATGAGAATTGGCCAATACTAGGTGATTATAGCCTCTGCTCACGTGATTCCCAGTGTGAGTGATTCTTTTGAGGTAAATACGAGTTTGGTTCAACCATTCTCATCAATTTTTGAGCAGGTATTGAGCAGTGGAGGCAGGTAAGCAGTGGAATAGATTTGGAGATCAGATCTGAGCTGTATTTTGTGTAACAGGTGGAGATAGTGCTGGATACTTGTGAGAAGTATTGACTATTGTAATGTTACATGTTCTCAATCATTAATATACAGATAGTGTGGGGCTTTCAGCTGTAAGCTTTCCCCGGGTTACATACTGTGTTAATGTGTGCATGCTCTTGATGTTTTATTGTTATTGATGCTGCTATATTGATGATCAATGTAGAGGAGCTTATTTATTGTGTATGTATTCCGCAATAGTACATGATCAGGATAATCTCCATTGAATATGTGTTTATTATTCAAAATTTCTACAAATCCATCCAAAAATGAAAAGTATTTCTTTCCGGAGAGAGTATCAAGGACCTGATCTATAAATGGTAATGGAAAATGGTCCTTCTAAGTGGCCTTGTTGAGTTCTCTATAATCAACACAGACTCTCCACTTTTCATTCTTTTTAGTAATGATGACAAGTGGTGACACCCACTGACTTTCAGATATTGGATAAATAAAATTAGCACTCAGGAGTTTTTGTAGTTCTTCTTTCACCATTTCCTTTAGTGCAGGGTTCATGCGGTGTTGTAACTGTCTGACTGGTTTGCAGCCATCCTTCAAATAAATATGGTGAGTGCGTCGGTTAGGGTGGATCCCTTTCATATCCATATAATCCCATGCAAATTCCTTTTTATACTTCTGTAACAACTATAACAACCGTTGATTATGTTCAATAGTCAAATTGGGATTAACATTAAATTTTTTCCAGATTCAATCTCAATTTGGCTGCTAGCAGTATTTGGAGTAGTTCTCATTTGTTCAAAATCTTTATCTTCCATCTCTTCCTCCTCATTTTCATTTTTAATAGAAGTAACCGGAAGTGAATTACTAATAAAACCATTAATAACATCATCTTCTGTCTCGTCTTTAAAATACTGGGCTTTCCCCAGAGTGAGGGGTGGTAGGGAAAGATCTGACTCATGCTCAAACTCATCCCACCAAGGGTTGTACACATCCACATTTGGTTTTGGGGGATAAATATTAAGGTTCTGGGATGCCTAGCCATCTGAGATCACCATGGATTCCGACCTGCAACCTATGAATGCGTCTGCAGTGGCCAACCAAGGTCTCGCTAAGATCAAAGGATGCACCCCCCGAATTGGATTTGGGTTGTAGGATAAGGAAATCAGTGGGTATCTCTAGGAAGCTATTGTAATCACTACATCTTCTAATATCCCCTCGGGTTTAACACGTGACCTGTCTGCCAATTCCAACACAGTAGGAGTGTGTCTAAGTCCCTGTAGCCCGAGAGTGATAAAGAGATCTTTTGTCATTACATTAATGGCAGCCCCAAGATCAATCAATGCATTACCTATGGGTTGATCATTAATGTAGATAGTGACTGTGGGATTTCCTGGATCATGGTACTTAGTAAGGAGAGGCTGATCAGACATTAATTTGGATAACTTTCCCATCACATGTATGGTGGCAAGGTCTTTAGGCTTCCTCCCTGGCTTCTTGATGCACAAATATCTCACTGTCTTAGCATAGATGGGTACTTCTATAAGGGCCTGCGGCAAAGGAATTCGTACATACAAATTTTGAAACTCCCTAAGGAAATCAGATTCAGGCTGTGAAGTCATCCTAGGTTCGGCCAGTCTCTGAGGGTATGGGGGGTTCTGCGTAACAATAGTTGAATCTGCTGTTACAAGTGTATCAACCTTTCCTGAATTAGCTGTTACAGTTCTTCATGCGTTGGCTATTACAGATGTAACAAATTCCTCTGTATCAGCTGTTGTAGACACAGTAGCCACCTTAGAGCCTCTGACTTCTCCTCTGGATGGTTCATAGTCCTCCTCTGATGGGGGAGTGACTAGGGTTAATTACTCTGCCCGATCACAATTGTATTTCATTAAGTTCCATGGGGGTAATAAAGTAGGTCTGAAAGGTTGTAGGAGCCTCTATACCCTAAGCTACTTTATTGTTTGGGTTTGGGTTAGGTTGCACAGGTAGTTGGGGTTGCACAGGTGGTGGAGTAGGGTCTTGGAAAGGAGGTAACTGCAGCTGTTGCTGCATGGGTGGTGCAGGCAGAGCTGAATTCTAGGCATTTCCTCTCCAGTTTTGGTTCCAAGGGTATGGATGGGATTGAGGATATTGAACAGGAGGAGATGGAGACCATTGGTTCCATGGTGAAGGGAATTGAGCTGAAGGAGGGGCAAAATATTTCCATGGATATGCTTGGTTACGATATGACTTGTTCCATGAATTAAAAGGGAAAAAGTTTTGAGACATACCTGGAGGTCACGGTTGCCATGGCCTCCTTGGTGCGATGAAGTAAGAGGACTATACCCTTCAATTGATTCTTTGAGTACTCCCTTTAGTCTAGGAAGCTCCGGACACTTCTCTGTTGAATGCTCCAACTCGCAGATGTTACACAGGCTGATGCTATTCAATTCACATTCCTTGTGAGGATGTTTCTTTCGAAAAGTCAGACAAAACACGACCAGGAGTGTATCAACTTCTGCTTGTGTCTTTTTGATTTGTGCCATTGTTATCTGGGCTGAGAGAGTATTGAGGATATCGGTCTTGAAAGTTTCGAACAAATTTCCGATCTCCGCTCTAGTTACTCCTCTGCCTACATATTTTTGTATGCGAACAGAGGCATCTCAAAATGTACTTTTTCCTTTAGACGATCCTCGAGAGCATCATAGGAAAAGCTTTATAATTTTAGAAAATGGCTCTTGTGATATATACCCCCTTCCTAATAGGTTCAGGGTGTCAAGGCAATCATCCCTCATTCCTATGATGAATATAGTCTTCAATATTTCCGGGTCTAAATCGTTCTGTTTACACCTATGCAAATTGTAGTGGAACCATTCCACATAATCTTCTAGGCTTTCTTCTTCCTTTTCTGTCATCCTAATTATCTCTTCCCTTAAGTCCCTGGTCCTACAATAGTCTTGGTACTTTGACAGGAACATCTCCTTGATATCATTCCACGTTTAAATGGAAGCGGGACCTAATCCCATGAACCATCTCAAGGATGCTCCTTTTAAAGTAGCAGGAAATAGCTTTAGTTTCTGAGCATCTATTATATAATCATAACTTCTACACAAGACATCAAAATCAAACAAAAATGTATCTGGATCTTCCACAGTCATCCCCTAAACGGATGGTAAAGATGATAGAGGAATGTTTTTCATAGGAGCTTCACCTCTGATATTCTCGATTGGGAACTCAAAGGTGGTAGTAGTGGTGTCTTTTTTAGCATTGTTATCACTGTTGTCTCCCATGATGAATTCTTCTACCCCTTCCTGTTGTAGATGTTCTTTGAGCTGTGTTTGTGATGGCCCTGCAGGTGTGATTAATGCCTTAGATACCAATGGGTGTGGCTATTTCACCGCACTACCTGTATCCGGATATTGATAAATCAACAAGTGCTTTTCTTCCTCAGGTGTTCGATGTCCACCCTCGGTTTCCCCTTGACCCTCGGTCCTCAAATTCTGGCTACTAACTTCCCCTTCTTTCTCATAAATCAAATCCTTGATCTTAGGGGTATGAGTGCTAGCCTTAGAATGATACGGTCCCGAGATGGAGGGATTGGAGGTTTCTGCTTTCGCTATGGGAGTAACAGCCTTATGCGGCCCTGTCTTCCTTGCATTTCTTTGAGAGCTGGACTATTCTTTTTCCACCTTGGAGATTAATTCTTGGATAAATGTCTTCCTTCCCAAATCTTCACCCTTTGTTTCCTTTTTACAACCTGTTGTTCCTATGACTTGTTAGAGTGGGGGTGATTTCAATGTCTCTATAAGTCTTAGAAATGCACACATGGACCCTATGTGTATTAAATCACACTCTAAGTGCCTTAGTCTTCGACAGTGGTGAGCCTGCCCAGGTATGCTAGAGCGAGACGCAGGTTCTTACCTCTCGTCTTACTGCCCAACGACTGAACAACTGAAGACACACTAATAAAAACATCAAAACGTCCTAAGTGTCCTAGTGATCACAATGGTGAGCCTGCCCAGGTATGTTAGATTGATGCGCAGGTTCTTACCTCTCATCTCACTGCCCAGTAACTGTGGACTAGGAACACTCTATATCAAACAAACAACTTGGATGATTGTATCGTCAATTTTCCATCCCCGACAATGGCCCCAAAATGTAGTGCTGTTTTAGTCAACCTTAATTGACTTCAGACTGCAACATTAATTGTCAACCCAGGGTAGGTCTTGCTGTTTCAATGGAGTTCACACTTTTTGTTCCGATGCACTCAGCCAAGCATAAGAAATGTAGAGAAGTCGTAAAAGTTGTCGCTGATTTAAATGGCCGAATCAAACCATGCATGTAGATACAAAAAATACTCTATATAACTAATCACAACTCGCAACTATTGAAATAAAGGCATGCCACGATAGAAATAACATCTATTCCAGCTGGGTACTGTTGCTATGTTGTTTAACTCTGTGTAACAACATAAGATAAATAGAAACAACAGCGAATGGAATCCATGATTTGTACATCAACAACGAAAAACCATAAATCAATAAATTGAACTGAAATGTACATTACCTAATCACTGCAATCCATGCCAAAGAGGAGGGCGCTTCCTCCTCAACAAGGCATAGGAAGAACACAAAAAGTGATTAACAAATCAGTTGGAAAGTAGCAGCATCACCGTGCAAATTGATGTTGAATAAGTTCATGTTTACAGAAACAGAGAAATGGTACTCTTCTATATGCCGTCTGCTTATACATAAAAAGTCGAGTCCTTTATAATTATTACAACCCAAAAATTAGAAAGTAGTTCAGTCATGAGAATATCTCGATTCTCATGCTGATAAAAAATAAAGAAGTTACAACTTATTACTAAATAAATATACATCATTTGCAACTGCCTGTGTCTTGTTGCTTAAAAAATAAACAATCCTATTGTTGAAAGTTGTTATGTGGAATAGTACCCACATTTCTAGCTTCAGTGCAACAACATTGAGCAAATGGTGGTTTGGGATGACGCGGCATAACTGATGACAAAATTGTTGATGTGACGGCGGATCCACGCGAGGTGTAACAACATCTGATGTGTAAAAGCAACCTGTGATCGCATCCAGTGTGTAATAGCAATCTGTAACAACAACAACCTGTAACAACAACAACCTGTAACAACAACAACTGGTGTGTAACAACAATTTGTAACAACAAAAACCTGTAACAACAACACCCTGTAACAACACCTAGTATATGGCAGTGGTCTGTAACATCACTCAAGGTGTAACAACGAACTGTTCTACCCTTTCCTGCAGTTAATCCCCGCTGCCTATTTGCTTCATAGTTTGTTCATGCAAGCCAACACCTGAAAAAGATGAACTTCCCAAAATACTTCTTCAATGCTCTCCTAGTTAGCCACAAAAAGGAATAAAGCCTCATATTATTCGTTAAAATACAACAAAGTAACATGACAGTAAAATGGATTAAAAATATAAGAAAACAAAGAGTTTTGTCATATAAGGGCATAGACTTGGGGGATAGAAAGGTCAAAATAGGGGAAAGAATGTGTAGAAAATGGGTAAAAAACCACACCCAACACTAGCTTATTTGACTTGGATGACTAGCATGACGTGGAATTTGAAATTGACTCTTCCAAGTGAATAAATTTGGGTTCAATTTTAGTTGATGACTTGCGCGATTATGGATATTTTTTCTTATTAGTGATTGCAAAAGCTGTCGGTTTTACAATATTATAAAATTCAACAAGCACATTTAGTTTAATTGAAGATATGGCCTCCATTTTAAGTATTGAATTTAAGTCTATTTTACATTTACAAACTAAATTTCAAATCACAAACTTAATTACGTTTTTAATGAAAATTTGATTGTATATTAATTTTAGGGTTTATAATATTTGGTTTAACATTAAGGTTTATTAATACAATTAATACTATCAAACCCCCAAAGCAGGGAAGGAGACACTGAATATAATAGAGGGTGGATATATTGTAAAAGGAGAGCAGAGTGCAATTTTTATGATAACGAGTCAAAGTGTCCAATAGAAAGTATAAAATTTGTCAAAGACAATAACAAAGATATTTATGTAAAATTAATAGTGTGACATTTATAAGTGATAGGTGCTTTCAAATTCTCACACATTAACACTTTCCAACCTTTTTATCCCTTGAATGTGCCAATGGATTACATTATTTAATAATGAAAGGGTTATACTTGGGTGGGTCAAATTTTGTTCTATTACAAGAATTACATTGATGGTAACATGGAGATGAAGATCGATTAGTGCATGCAAACTAATCTTATTCAAACAATGGGTGTTTTTGAGAAGAAATATATGGATGCCCACATGCTATGGGTTACTCCATTCATGACACTACCTAGGTATATCAAAACTCATCCCATCAACTATTCCTTTTAAATTATTCACTATTTTTTCATAGGGCCATGCAAAGTAATCCAGGGTCAATATTTTCATGTCCCTACCTCTGTCCTTTACTTGATATCCTCCATTTAATCTGCATCCCCTTGAGTATCTTTTTTCCTTTTATTCTTGCACTTTTTTACATCTCAATTTTTCTATTTTTGTTTCAAGATGTCTTCCTTTTGGGTTATCACTTTGTTATTACCTCAATGGCGAGGGAGAGAGCTCGAGTGCAACGATGGGGAGGTGGTGGAGGCCTACAAGATAGCTTGATAGCTTTAACCCAAGCACAAGTATTGATAAAACACTATCGTGAGAATGCCCCAATGGTTATGTAACATGAATTATTCAACATTGAACAAGAGTCAAGGGATGAACAAGGAGAATTATCAGATTCAGATGTCTTGGTTGAGGGGTAGGATTGGGCCCTCGACTTGGGAGCATTGTGTGCTAGACGAAACTAGTACGTCCACATGGTGGACTTGTAATCATATCTTAAGCATTTCATGGGAAGAGGATTGTTTAACCGCAATGAGATTGGGGATGAGCTCCTCCTTCACATGGAGGAGTTTCACCCACTCTATCAAATCATGGATGGTTGATTGCAATGTTTAGAAATAGCTCCGCTCAGGGATAGTGAAAAAGCACGTCCAATGAGGCCTGCACTAGTTGGTTGACAACATTCACTTCCTGTGGCTCATCAACATTATTCATAAGTTTATTTTTTTCTACAATATATAGTTTTCACATGTTTTTCTTTTTGCCTTTGTTTGTTTGTTTTGTTTTCTTTTGTTTTTTTTAACCAATTTCTTGCTTTTGTGTCTATCATGGATTTTAAAGACCATTTTGTATCCTACATAATGCGCATGGATAGCATCATCTCAATATATGACTCTTTTGGACTAGATAGGACAATTTTGGACCAACCTTCTATGCTTGGATTCCACTCAAGCAGCCTAGAGTTGGTCACAAATTCGATATCCAACATGCTTTGTACAACTATTGTTATGCAACTAGCTCACAAAATAAAAGAAGAGATAGATCAACGACTTCAAAATTAGCCTCTTAGAGGGGGAAACCTTCTTTACATTTGTTAAGGAACCAACTCATAAAAAGATAGATAAGATAGATGAAAGCCTTAGAAATAAGCCTCTTCGAGGGGGCAACCTCCTTTACATTACACAAATGAACAATTCTTAGATGATAGAAATGACAAGACCTCCTTTCTATATATAGGAGTCTAAGGGGTCATAATATAATCAGAGCTGACATAACAATAATAATGTAAGGGCACAATAATCACAATAATGGGCTTCTATGGAGCACAATAGTAACAATATGGGGACTACATGGGTACAACAATATAATAAGGGGGTTGTACTAATAACAATAAGGGGTTACACTAGTAGTATAGGGGTCTAACACGCCCCTCTACTTCAGAAATTGTTGTCCTCAATGCTTGAGTAGTTCTTAATTCTTCTGTATAAAATTATTGTCCTCCCATGTGGAATGTTCAGCGGCTAAGTTCTTCTGCTTGGTGAGATACTCTAAAATTGATCGATTTCATAGATGTCGGGTTCTTGTTTTTGTGACTGCTACAGGTTCCAATATGTTTTTTCCTTCCTCTCCAAGTTCTGGCAATATTGTTTGAATTGGGATCTTCTGCAACTTTTGAATGAGTGGCACACTTGTTCATCCTTCTTCCATTCATCCCTTGCTTCGTTTATCCAATCTGGTTGGATAGTAGAAATAGCACAAAACAATGCTTCCACATCCTCATCCTTTCTTGAGAGTGCATCTGCAACAAAATTTTGCTTACCTTTTCTATAGATGATGTCAAAGTCATAACCCAACATATTTGTGACCAATTTTTTCTGTTCTTCTAAAGATAATATTTGTTCTAAAAAAGTATTTAAGACTATCATGTTAGGTCCCTATACTATTAGTGTAACCCATTATTGTTATTAGTTCAACCCCCTTATTATATTGTTGTGCACATGTAGTCCCCATATTGTTATTATTGTGCCCCATAGAAGCCCATTATTGTTATTATTGTGCCCTTACATTATTATTGTTATGTCGACTCTGATTATATTATGACCCCTTAGACTCCTATATATAGACAGGAGGTCTTGTCATTTGTATCATCCAAGAATTGTTCATTTGTGTAATGTAAAGGAGGTTTCCCCCTCGAAGAGGTTGAATTATAAGGCGTTGATCTATCTTTTCTATCTTTTTATGAGCTGGTTTCATAACATTTGGTATCAGAGCTTTGGATTTTAGGGTTTCGCTGCGCCAAACAGGTCATTGTGGAATTTTTGCCATAACGTCTTTTATGTGACGCTTCAGAAGCTAAAAAATAATCCATTTGAGAAGACATCTTGCTGAACCTCGGGTCCGAATTTCAGATCTTGTCGCACTATATTTGTGGAGATATGATCTGAGGAAGTTATAGTTTTTGCAAGCTCCAGAATTTCATCTAAAACAGGTCATCGTGGAATTTTCGCTATAACATTTTTGCTACGAAGTTTGAGAAGCTAAAACAAAAACCCATTTGAGAAGGAATTAGTTTGAACCTTGGCTTCGAATTTTAGAGCTTGTCTCGCTATATGTGTGGAGATATGATCTAAGGAAGTTAGGGTTTTTTTGTAGATTCCCGAATTAAATTCCAAATAGGTGACCGGGGTATAATCATCATAACTTGTGTTTTGAGCATCAGATTGAAATTTCGTAAGAAGTTTCAGAAAGAGGACGGCTTGTAGTTGTCTGTATATCAGTTTTAGGTACTAAGGTAGAAACAATGAGACGTGGCATGTCGTACAAATTCGCTCTACTGAGCTAGTCTATAATCAGGTCATTTTGGGAGAGTTGACATAACTCTTTCTTGGATAATCAAATTTTGATCAGACTTGCGAACTCAAAGAGCTACCACAATAAAAAAATTCAAAACTTGGAGATCTGAAATTACAGAGTTACATTCGTTTCAAGATCAAGCTCCTAAAATCAAGAAAAATTGAGATGAGGAAGTTTGATGGCAAGGATCTGGTAAATTGGATACTACAGATGGAGAAATATTTTGATCTACATGGTGTACCACTATTACAAATGTATGTATTGCATCTTCATATTTAGAACAAGATCAATTTTTATGGTATAAAGGGGCTTTGTTTCTCGTAAACCACTTCGTTACTAAGATACATAATTTTCATTGGAGGAAATTATAGCACATTGAGGATACAAAGAGCAACACCACAACAATTGGAAGAAAAAAGAGAAAAAGGGCTTTGTTTCAAAGTAAGAAAAATTATGGCAACAAGGAAGTATACCCCTCACAACTTTAAATATGGAAGTGTTGTTTCTCCAAGCCTTCCACAACCTACAAGGGTTACACCACAACAATTGGAAGAAAAAAGAGAAAAAGGGCTTTGTTACAATTGTGATAAAAAATGCACTAAAGGTCATAAGTGTGCAGAGAAGAAATTATTTTACATAGAATATTAAGAGGAGGAAGACAAGGATCAAGAAACATCAAAAGAAGAGGATATATTCCAGGACCCAACCCCAGAGAAAGAAGAAATGAATCTGACCATATCTTATAAAGTATTGGCAGGAATTACCACTCCTCAAACTCTCAAGATAGAAGGACAAATCAAGGAGAAAAAGGTTCAAGAAGCGAAAGATCACATCAAGAAGGAAGAAATGAATCCAACCATATCTTGTAAAGCATTGGAAGAAATTACAATTCCTCAAACTCTCAAGATAGAAGGAAATTTCAAAAAGAAAAAGGTTCAAGCAATGAAAGATCACATCGAGCATCAACAACAAGTTCTCCAACTTTTAAAGGATAACGCTACTTTGGTGCAGAATCGAATGAAACAACAGGTAGATCAACATCGTAGTAAAAAAAGTTTTTATGTAGGTGATTGGGTATTTTTATGGCTACATCTCAAGCAAGCTATTTATAAGAAGGAAATGTTGGTAATACTACATGCACTCAAGAAATTGCGACCTTACCCAATGGGAAGACACTTCAAGGTAAAAATTGATCATGATAGTCTTAAATGCTTTTATGAATAAATATTGTCTTTAGAAGGACAGAAAAAATGGGTCACAAATATATTAGCTTATGACTTTGACATCATCTACAGAAAAGGGAAGAAAATTTTTGTTGCAGATGCACTCTCAAGAAAGGATGAGGATTTGGAAGCATTGTTTTGTGCTATTTCTACTATCCGACCGGATTGGATAAACGAAGCAAGGGATGAATGCAAGAAGGACAAAGAAGTGTGGCCACTCATTCAAAAGTTGCAGAATATCCTAATTCAAATAATATCGCGAGAACTTGAGAAGAGGAAGAAAAATCATATTGGAACCTGGAGCAATCATAGAACAAGAACTCGACAGCTACGAATCGATCAATTTCAGAGTATCTCATCAAGTGAAAGAACTTACCTGTAAGATTCCACATGGGAGGACAAAAATTTTATACAGAAGCATAAAAAACTACTCAGCGTTGAGGACACACTTTTTGAAGGAGACGGACACTTAGCCCCCACTACTAGTGTACCCCTATTGTTTTACACAACCCCCTTATATATTGTTGTACCCATGTAGTCCCCATATTGTTATTATTGTGCCCCATAGAAGCCCACTATTGTTATTATTGTGCCCTTACATTATTATTGTTATATCGGTTCTGATTATATTATGACCCCTTAGAATCCTATATATAGAAAGGAGGTCTTGCCATTTGTATCATCCAAAAATTGTTCATTCGTGTAATGGAAAGGAGGTTGCCCCCTCGAAGAGGCTAAATTCTAAGGTGTTTATCTCTCTTTTCTATCTTTTTGTGAGCTGGTTTCATAACATTTATTAGGCCCCTATACTACTAGTGTAACCCCTTATTGTTATTAGTACAACCCCCTTATTATATTATTGTACCCATGTAGTCCCCATATTGTTATTATTGTGTCCCATAAAAGCCCACTATTGTTATTATTGTGCCCTTACATTATTATTGTTATGTCGGCTCTGATTATATTATGACCCCTTAGACTCCTATATATAGAAAGGAGGTCTTGTCATTTGTATCATCCAAGAATTTTTCATTTGTCTAATGTAAAGGAGGTTGCCCCCTCTAAAAGGCTGAATTCTAAGGCGTTTATCTCTCTTTTCTATCTTTTTGTTAGCTGGTTTCATAACATTTGGTATCAGAGCTTTGGATTCTAGGGTTTTGCTGCTCCAAACAGGTCATCGTGGAACTTTCGCTATAACTTTTATCGGTGACGTTTCAAAAGATAAAAAACCCATTTGAGAAGAAATCTCTCTACACTTCATGTCTGAATTTCAGATCTTGTCTTGCTATATTTTCGGAGATATGATTTCAGGAAGTTAAGGTTTTTGCAAGCTCCAAAATTTCATCTAAAACAGGTCATCATGGAATTTTCGTTATAACGCTTTCGCTACGAAGTTTCAAAAGCTAATAAAAAAACCCATTTTAGAAGAAATCGGTCTGAACCTTGGCTCCAAATTTCATATCCTGTCTCATAATATTTTCGAAGATATAATTTGAAGAAGTTAGGGTTTTTACAGACTCCCGAATTACATTCCAAACAGGTCTCCTTGGGAAAATCGTCATAACTTTGGCTCTGAGCATCAGATTGAATTTTCGTAAGAAATTACAAAAAGAGGATGGATAGTAGTTTTTGGGTATCATTTGTAGAACCTAAGGTGGAAACAGTGGCCTGCGGCACATCGTACAAGTTCGCTCTACTGAACCAGTCTATGCTCAGGTCATCATGGGAGATTTGGCATAACCCTTCATTGGAGAATCAAATATTGATCAGATTTGTGGGGTTAGAAAGAGGACTCAGAGGGAAATTACATATTGAAATTTTAGAACTTAAAGATTCGAAAGTACAAAGCTACAGTCGTGTCAAGATCGAGCTCCTAAAATCAAGAAAAAGTGAGATGAGGAAGTTTGATGGCAAGGATTCGGTAAATTGGATACTACAGATGGAGAAATATTTTGATCTACATGGTGTACCACTATTACAAAAGGTATGTATTGCATCTTCATATTTAGAATAAGATCAATTTTTATGGCATAAAGGGATTTGTTCTCGTAAACCACTTGTTACGTGGTCAGTTTTCATGGAGGAAATTATAGCACATTATGAGAATACAAAGAGCAACACCTTCTTTAGAGCAACACCACAACAATTGGAAGAAAAAAGAGAAAAATGGCTTCGTTACAAAGTGGAAAGTAAAATTATGGCAATAAGGAAGTCTACCCCTCACAACTATAAAGCTGGAAGTGTTGTTTCTCCTAACCTTCCACAACGGACAAGGGTTACACCACAACAAGTGGAAGAAAAAAGAGAAAAAGGGCTTTGTTACAATTGTGATAGCAAATGCACTAAAGGTCATAAGTGTGCTGAGAAGAAATGATTTTACATAGTGTATGAAGAGAATCAAGAGACATCAAAAGAAGAGGATATACGCCAGGACCCAACCCCAGAGAAAGAAGAAATGAATCCGACCATATCTTGTAAAACATTGGTAAGAATTACCACTCCTAAAACTCTCAAGATAGAAGGACATATCAAGAAGAAAAAGGTTAAAGAAGTGAAAGATCACATCAAGAAATAAGAAATGAATCCAACCATATCTTTTAATGCATTGTTTGAAATTACCACTCCTCAAACTATCAAGATAGAATGACATATCAAGAATAAAAATGTTCAATAAGTGAAAGATCACATCGAGAATCAAGAAATGAATCCGACCATATCTTGTAAAGCATTGGAAGAAAAAACCACTCCTTAAACTCTCAAGATAGAAGGACATATCAAGAAGAAAAAGGTTCAAGCAGTGAAAGATCATATCGAGCATCAACAACAAGTTCTCCAAATTTTAAAGGATAACGCCACTTTGGTGCAAAATCAAATGAAACAAAAGGTAGATCAACATCGCAGTGAAAAAAGTTTTGATATAGGTGAAAAAAGTTTTATGGCTACATCTCAAGCAAGATATTTATGAGAAGGAAATGTTGGCAATACTACATTCACTTAAGGAATGGCGACCTTACCCGATGGGAAGACACTTCAAGGTAAAAATGGATCAAGATAGTCTTAAATACTTTTTAGAACAAATATTATCTTTAGAAGAACAGAAAAAATGGGTCACAAATATGTTGGGTTATGAATTTGACATCATCTAAAAAAAAGGGAACAATTTTTTTGTTGCAGATGCACTTTCAAGAAAGGATGAGGATGTGGAAGCATTGTCTTGTGCTATTTCTATTATCCAACTAGATTGGATAAACGAAGCAAGGGATGAATGGAACAAGGACAAAGAAGTGTGGCCACTCATTCAAAAGTTGCAGAATATCCCAATTCAAACAATATTGCGAGAACTTGAAGAGGAAGGAAAAATCATATTGGAACCTGGAGCAGTCCACAGAAACAAGAACCCAACAACTACGAAATCGATCAATTTAAGAGTATCTCATCAAGTGGAAAAACTTACCCACTGAAGATTCCATATGGGAGGACAAGAATTTTAAACAGAAGCATCAAGAACTACTCAAGCGTTGAGGACAACACTTTTTGAAAGGAGAGGGGCATGTTAGATCCCTATACTACTAGTGTAAACCCCTTATTGTTATAGTAACACAACCCTCTTATATATTGTTGTGCCCATGTTGTCCCCATATTGTTATTATTGTGCCCCATAAGAAGACCACTATTGTTATTATTGTTATGTCGGCTCTGATTAATATTATGACCCTTAGACTCCTATATATAGAAATGAGGTCTTTTCATTTGTATCATCCAAGAATTGTTCATTTGTGTAATGTAAAGGAGGTTGCCCCCTCGAAGAGGTTGAATTATAAGGCATTGATCTATCTTTTCTATATTTTTGTGAGCTGGTTTCATAACATATCATGATCCATTTTTACTTTGAAGTGTCTTCCCATTGGGTAAGTTCGCCATTTCTTAAGTGCATGTAATATTTCTAACATTTCCTTCTCATAAATAGCTTGCTTGAGATGTAGCCGTAAAAATACCTAATCACCTACATCAAATCATTTTTCACTGCGATGTTGAACTATCTGTTGTTTCATTCGATTTGGCACCAAAGTGGCGTTATCCTTTAAAAGTTAGAGAACTTGTTGTTGATGCTCGATGTGATCTTTCACTGCTTGAACCTTTTTCTTCTTGATATGTCCTTCTGTATTTAGAGTTTGAGGAGCGGTAATTTCTTCCAATGCTTTACAAGATATGGTCGGATTCATTTCTTGATGCTCGATGTGATCTTTCACTTCTTGAACATTTTTATTCTTGATATGTCCTTCTATCTTGATAGTTTGAGGAGTCATAATTCCGGCCAATGCATTAAAAGGTATGGTTGGATTCATTTCTTCTTTCTCGATGTGACATTTCACTTCTTGAACCTTTTTCTCTTTGATATGTCCTTCTATCTTGAGAGTTTGAGGAGTGGTAATTCTTGCCAATGCTTTACAAGATATGGTTGGATTCATTTCTTCTTTCTCTAGGGTTGGTTCCTATTGTATATCCTCTTCTTTTGATGTTTCCTGATCCTTTTCTTCCTCCTCTTCATACTCTATGTAAAATAATTTCTTCTTAGCACACTTATGTCCTTTAGAGCATTTGCTATTACAATTGTAACAAAGCCCATTTTCTCTTTTTTCTTCCAATTTTTGTGGTGTAAACCTTGTAGGTTGTGGAAGGCTAGGAGAAGAAACACTTCCATAATTATAGTCATGTGTGGTGGGATTCATTGTTTCCATAATTTCGTTTTCAATTTTTCTTGCCCACCTGAATGCCTTCTCCAATGAATCAGGTTCCCAAAGACAAACCTCATGTTGAATGTTATCCTTTAAAGTACCTATGAAGACATCAATCCTTTGCTTCTCTGGAATATCATTTACCCTTATATTCAATTTTTGAAAGTCCTCAATGTGCTCCGCGATTGAACACTTTTGCTTGAGATTTATCAATTGGCTAAAGAAGGTGTTTCTATTTGTATCCTCATAATGTGTTATCATTTCCTCCATGAAAATTGACCACATAACAAGTGGTTTACGAGAACAAAGCCCTTTATACCATAAAACTTGATCCAATTCTAAATATGATGATGTAATATGTGCCTTTTGTAATAGTTGCACGTCATGTAGATCAAAATATTGCTCCATCTGTAGTATCCAATTTACCGGATCCTTGCCATCAAACTTCCTCATATCGCCTTTTCTTGATTTTAGGAGCTCGATATTGAAACAACTATAACTGTAATTTCAGTTCTTCTAGTTCTGAAATTGTGATCTGCAGTAGCTCTCCGTGTCCTCTTTCCAATGCCACCAGTCTGATCAAAATTGGATTCTCCAAGAAAGAGTTATGCGCAATCTCCCAAAATGACCTGATTATATACTTTTTAAGAAGATCGAACTTGTATGAAGTACCAAGTGTCACTGTTTTGACCTTTGGATCTGAAACACATGCACAAGAAACTACAGGCTGTCCTCTTTCTGCAACTCTTATGAAAATTCAATATGATGCTCAGAGCGAAAGTTATGACGATTTTCCCAAGGTGACTTGTTTGGAATGTAATTTGGGGGTCTGCAAAAACCCTAACTTATATCTCCAAAAATATAGCGAGACAGGATTTGAAATTTGGAGTCGAGGTTTAGACCGATTTTGTCTCAAATGGTTTTTTTTAGCTTCTGAAACTTCGTAGCAAAAGAGTTATAGCGAAAATTCCACGATGACCTGTTTTAGTTGAAATTATGGAGCTTGCAAAAACCCTAACTTCATCAGATAATATCTCCAAAAATATAGTGCGAGAAGCTCTCAAATTCGGACCCGAGGTTCAGCGCGAGTTCATCTCAAATGGTTTTTTTTTCTCTTCTGAAACGTTGCAGAAAAAAAAGCTATATCGAAAATTCCATGATGACCTATTTGGAGCAGCGAAACCATAGAATCCAAAGCTCTGATACCAAATGTTAAGGAACCAACTCATAAAAAGATAGAAAAGATAGATGAACGCCTTAGAAGTAAGCCTCTTCGAGGGGAAACCTCCTTTACATTACACAAATGAACAATTCTTAGATGATAGAAATGAAAAGACCTCCTTTCTATATATAGGAGTATAAGGGGTCATAATATAATCAGAGCCGACATAACAATAATAATGTAAGTGCACAAGAATAACAATAGTGAGCTTCTATGGGGCATAATAGTAACAATATGAGGACTACATGGGTACAACAATATAATAAGGGGGTTGTACTAATAACAATAAGGGGTTACACTAGTAGTATAGGGGCTTAACAACATTACACAAATGAGCAATTCTTGGACGATTCAAATGAAAAAACCTCCTTTTTATATATAAGAGTATAAGGGGTTCCAATATAATCAGGGCCGACATAACAATAATAATGTAAGGGCATAACAATAAAAATAGTGGGCTTCTATGGGGCACAATAATAACAATATGGGGACTACATGGGCACAAAAATGATAATAATGGGGCTACACTAACAATAACAATGAGGGAATACACTAGTATTATAGGGACCTAACATGCCCCTCTCCTTCAAAAAAGTGTTGTCCTCAACGCTTGAGTAGTTTTGGATGGTTCTGTATAAAATTCTCATCCTCCCATGTGGAATATTTAGTGGTAAGTTCTTCCACTTGATGATATACTCTGAAATAGATTGATTTTCTAGTTGTCGAGTTCTTGTTTCCGTAACTTATTTAGGTTCCAATATGATTTTTCCTAGCTCTTCAAGTTCTTGCAATATTATTTGAACTGAAAGCTTGTCACCTATAACCTTCTTTAAGCATGAAACATGGAAAAACGGGTGCACCTAGGAAGATGCATGAAGCTCCAATGTTTATGCCATAGTACCAATATTTTGTGACACCTTGTAAGGACCATAATACTTTGGTGATAATTTATTATCCTTCTTAGGTTGCTTGAGGGACATTTGTTTATATGGTTGTAACTGTAAAAATACCTAGCCTCTTACATCAAAACTTCTTTCACTGCGATCATTAGGGGAATTTTAAGGTCTAAAATGGGCCTCCTAAGAAAAATGTACAACCAAATGAAACTTTATAAGAACCAATAAGATCCAAGGTTATGATGTCAACCATGGGGCATAATTCACCATTTTTGGAGTAAAAATGTAAAAAGATAAAAAACAATAAAATAATAAAACTACTTTTTTCAACTTGTATTTTCAATTTATCTCACTAAGGTTTTACTCAAATTTCGAGCGGGAGTACTTGTTGGATGAAAAATTTAATTCCTCATCCAAGGAGCACCCATGTTTCATACCCTGCTACACAAAATTTAATTCCTCATCCAATGAGTGTTTCTGCTCGAAATTTGAG
The DNA here is from genome assembly GCA_000404065.3 of Pinus taeda. Taxonomy (NCBI): domain Eukaryota; kingdom Viridiplantae; phylum Streptophyta; class Pinopsida; order Pinales; family Pinaceae; genus Pinus; species Pinus taeda. The sequence goes on from APFE030987733.1 coordinate 252,016, forward strand.
TAAACCCATAGGAAGATAAGTTGAAAGTAAGAGTTTATTTTTATTTTATTTTTTTTTCCTCTAAAATTTGATGATGTATCTAATCTTATTTTATTATTTCCACTATTATTTTATAATTCCCTTAGGAGGCCCATTTTAGACCTCAAAATTCCCCTAATGTTTGATTTTCTTGTTGTTTCATTATATTCTGTGCTGAAGGGAGGTTATCCTTTAAGAGTTGGAAAACTTGTTGTTGATGCTCAATGTGTTCTTCCACTACTTGAACCTTATAATTTTCTCTTAAAGATGATGTGATGGACAGTGGATGATATCCTGAACGAAGATCCAACTTGGTGAAGTATATTTCTCCATGTATGTCATCCAATAATTCATCAATGACACGAATGGGAAATTTATCTTTAATAGTGATTTTGTTGAGCTCCCTATAATTGGGACACATGCACCATGATCCATCCTTCTTGCGCACCAATACTAATGGAGCAGAGAAATAACTTTTACTAGGTTGAATGACACTAGCCACTAGCATTTCTGCAACCATACATTCAATTTCACTCTTTTGGGAATATGGATATTTTTCAAGTTTGATGTTTAGAGGAACACTTCTTGGAATCAAATTGAATAGCATGATCATGATCAGAAATAGGCGAGAGGCCTTTAGGAGTCTCAAATACCTTGGAATGATTGTCCAAGAATTTTTGGAGATCTGTTTGATGTTTGAACCTCTAGTGAACATAATTGTGCAACTACGCCTCATTGTTCTTTCTTTAGAATATTTGTTATGCCATTAGAGATGATTACCTTTCTTGGTTTCCATGTGATACCCCTTAATTCAACTTCCTTTTCTTCCCAAAAAAAATTCAAGAAAAGTTCTTGAAAATTAAAAGCTATCAACCCAAAGATTGTAACCATTGGAATCCTAGTACAACATCAGCACCACCCATTGGAATGGAAAGCATTGGAATATTCAAAACATATTCTACCATGGATAACTTGATATTATGGCACTTTCTAGAGCAATTTATGGTTCCTCCATTTGCAACCATCACTTGACATTCTGATGTTGGATATAGGAAGCAATTCAATTCCTTTACTATCTTACAATGAATAAAATTATGGGTAATACCCTAATCAACCAACACTTCTTTTTTTTTGATATGTCCTTCTATCTTGAGAGTTTGAGGAGTGGTAATTCCTTCCAATGCATTACAAGATATGGTCGAATTCATTTCTTCTTTCTCTGGGGTTGGTTCCTTGTGTATATCCTCTTCTTTTGACGTTTCTTGTTTCTTTTCTTCCTTCTCTTTACAATCTATGTAAATTAATTTGTTCTCAGCACACTTATGACCTTTAGTGTCTTCGCTATCACAACTGTAACAAATCCCTTTTGCTCTTTTTTCTTCCAATTGTTTTGGTGTCAACCTTGTAGGTTGTGGAAGGCTAGGAGCAACAACACTTCCATCTTTATAGTTATGAGTGGTAGGCTTCCTTGTTGCCATAATTTTTCTTTCAAATTTTCTTTCCAACCTGAATGCCTTCTCCAATGAATCAGGTTCCCAAAGACGAACCTCATGTTGGATGTTATCCTTTAAAGTACCTATAAAGACATCAATCCTGTGCTCCTCTGGAATATCATTTACCCTTATATTCAATTTTTGGAAGTCCTCAATGTGCTCCACCATTGAACCCTTTTGCTTGAGATTTATCAATTGGCTAAAGAAAGTGTTTCTCATTGTATCATAATAATGTGCTATCATTTCCTCAGTAAAAATTGACCAAGTGACAATTTGTTTACGAGAGCAAAGCCATCAATACCATACAAATCAATTGGGTTCTAAATATAAAGTTGCAATGCGTACCTTTGGTGTGTTTTGCACATTACGGAGATCAAAATATTACTCCATCTATAGTATCCATGTTACATGATCCTTGGCATAAAATTTCCTCATATCGATCTTTGGAATATGGTGGGTCTTCAATCCCACGTTAGAGTCTATGAAATCATGATTAAATTTCTTTTGTTCTCACCATATGTTTCCTCTACTACCTTTTCGCCATTAGGACACATTTCTTGCAGCAACTTTGTCAAACCTTCCTTTAAACCTTGCATTTATTTTTTCAAATATTCCATTTTTCCTTTCAGTTTTGCTTCTATACCATTGATATTTGATTCCATGCCATTCTTCAAACCATCCATCTTAGATTTTTTTTACTTTTTTTGAGAGCGAAATTTGTTGCATTTGTTCTCGTAATTTTGATACATCATGTTGCATTTATTCCTCTTCTTCATGTGCCGTAGTAGAGCTTTTGGGTTGATTACTAGGTGTTTCCATTTTATTTCATTGGGGCATCAATTAATGATAATTATGCTTCATTATGCTCTTTGAATCACTTCAAACTATTTTTTCAAACAAAACTTATGCAAATTTTAAAAACTACAAGCCTTTTTTTCATTTTGTAGGAGATCAATATTGAATCTGTGGTATCTCTGTAATTTCAGATCTCCAAGGTTTGAAATTTCATCTTGTGGTAGCCCTCTAAGTCTTCTTTCCAACTCCAAAAGTCAGATCAAGATTGGATTCTTCAAGAAAGGGTTATTCCAAATCTCCCACTCTGACGGTCATAATATGTTCTAGACATGAAATGATTCGACGGTTCATTCTCTCCTCGGTATTACCGACACTTGATCCATGGCTTAACACCCGATTGGTCCATGATCTCTATTTAAAGAGCATGGGGGGTCATTTTTAGGGTAACCATTCATGAGAGAAGCTTATGTAATTTTTCTTTCTTTTATTAATAAATTTCTTGAAGTGGCTGCATTGGATCATGCCATGGACTGTTTCCATCTTTGAGGGTTTTATCCATGTCAAGTATACTGGTGTATTGATCTACGATCTATTTGTGAGCGGTGTCCTTTGGTGTTCTATCTGAGGAACTTACCCTGTAAATTCCTATATGGTATCAAAGCTATTTGAGGGACGCATCCGTTGGTGATCCAAATTCGAAGCTAGTGCAACTGCATCTGACTGTAGTTTCCTAGATCTACTGTTTCTGACTGCTTTTGGGCTGAGAGGACTGCTCTATTGTGTTAGGAGCATCTGTTCTAGTGAGCAACCCCTTTTGTTTCACGCGAAAAGGTTTCCGGTAACCCTAGCTACATCATTTTTAAGATCTAGGGGTATACAGTCTTTATTTGCAGTTTTAGTTATTCAGCTCTTTATTTATTTCAGTTTATTTAGCTATTTGTTTTTTTATTACCGGATCTATACCTTTCATGTCTATGTATTCTCTTTGCCTCGCGAATCTGTGTGATCTGGGAATTCAGAAACATAAAGGAAGGGTTTTTCTCATGTGTATGCTTTTTTCTATCGCGCCATAGTGTGATCTCGAAAAATCAGAAACATTGAGGAAAATATTTAGTTTTCAGCGAAAGCTAACTTCAAGCCATAAGGTTTGGTTTTTTTTGCATGTTCGTGTTGGGTTGTGTGGTTTTTTGTTTTGTAGGAAAAAAGAGTTTTTTCAAGTAAACATGCACCCCAAAGCTCCAATGACCAAAAAAAAAAAAAGCTTTCATTTTTTCCAAAAATTACTAACCTTTTAAACTAGTTCACTTGGTCCAAAGGTTTTTTTATGAGAATAGAGGTCTTCGGTTCAAGTCTTTCTTTTTGTTGAGTTACTTTTTCAAAAAGCACATGTAACTTATGTTTTAAAGTTACTTTATGTAAAAATGTTCTCACCCATTATAAAAAGTGAGTCACTTATAATTCTAAAGTCTCTTTATCTTTTATTTAAGTTACAATTTAGTGAGTAGCTCATAAAGTGCCATTATAAAAGTGACTTTCACTTATTTATAAAAGTGGGTCACATAAAATCTTTTTTTAAGTGAGATAATAAGATTAAGTTTGGAAAGGGGGGGATATTTTTTTAAATATAACATTATCAATCACTTCCACACATTCACGCACTTCGTCGGCATCTTCAACAACTTTTCTTCAAAAAGACATAACTTCTTCATCCGGAAGCCATTTTTTTAAATCAGGCTAATTTTTCAAGATCTTTCCATTAGAACACTTAGTTTTAGTATCTACAGCTTCAATTTCTATTAAAATGGAAAGTCCATGCCAAGTTATTCTTGACAACACCAAATACTTCCAATGGTGGTCCTACATTGTGGATTTACTTAGAAGTAAAGGTCTTTACAGAATAGCCTTAGGCAAAGAAACTAAACCTAAAGATGAAGATAAGGCAGCCAAATAGGAAAACAGGCAAGATCAAGCATGTGGGTTGATAGGGATGTCTATTTCTCCAGACCTTAGATTTCATATCACAGAACTTGATACTCCTTATGAAGCAATGAAACAACTCACTAAAGTTTTTGGAATTAAAAATGAAATTAGATCCCATCAACTCGAAAATGAGTTGCTTACGTTGGACCCCAATAATTTTTCTTCCATTGGAGATTTTTTGTCTAAGTTCAAGACCCTTAGACTTCTCTTGGAAGGTGTTAAGGTTAAGAAAGAAGATGGTAGCCTTATCTATTCCATTCTTACTAAGTTGAGACCAACCTACTCTGTGTTTGTTTCCACCTTCGATTCTACTAGATGAGCCTTTATTTCTCAAGGATAAGACTACAAGTCCCCCTCTTTTGATGCCTTTTGTGATTCTTTAATAAGAGAACAAGAAAAAATCTTACATCTTGGTATTCTTAATCTTGGAAACTCTTCTAAGAAAGCCTTAGCCACCCAACAACAACCAATTTCAAATAATCCTAAGAAGCAGTATCCTAAAAACAATGGTCCTAAACCAAACAAGGGTCCTAAGAAATTTTAGTCTCAAAATGAAAAATCATTTCAACAAAATGATAAGGCAAATAAAAACAAAGGGAGGAAGACTGATAGACATTGCCACTTTTGTAATTGAGATGACCATTTAGAATCCAAATGCTTTAAGAATATGGAAGCCTTGGAAGCATCAATGAAGAAGCATAACATCCATTTGGAGCACTCTTCAACTTCAACTTCATCTTCAGGAATACTACTTTTTGCATGTGGTCGTCAAGCATCTCGGTCTGGTTATGCACTAAATGTATCTTCTTCTTCTAATTCTCATGAGTGGTTCATTGATTCTGGAGCTTCTTATCACATGGCCAAAAACACCATGTTTTCTTATTTAAATGATTGTAACACCAAACAAATATATGTTGGTGATGATAGATATCTTAATCTTGTAGGGAATGGAGCTGTTCATCTAGAAAATGGTCAATTTAATGATGTATTATTTGTTCCAACCTTATTTTGCCACCTTTTATCTGTATATCAGATAACTCATTCAGGTGAAGGTAAAACCATTGAATTTTCACCTCACAATGTTGTAATTAAGGACCTATGAGATCCTAAACAAATTTTAGCTACTGACATTGCTGATGATTCTAAAAGGTTGTATAAGTTTAACAACTTTGGGTCATCAACTCTTCCCTCGGTATTTGTTGCTCACAATGATGAAGTGAGCAAACTTTGGCATGAGCGATTTGGTCACTTAAACTATCTCTCCATTCAAAATCTATGTAAAGAAAATATGGTGACATGTCTTCCTATGGTATCCTACAGAGATGGTGTTTGTTCTGGATGTGTACTCAAAAAACATCATCGAGATAGTTTTAAAAAACATGCCTCTTGGCACGCCTCAACCCCTTTACAGCTTGTGCATAGTGATTTATGTGGTCCACTTCCAGTTGTTTCATTCTATGGCTACAAATATTTCTTAACTGTCATTGATGATTCTCCAGACACACTTGGGTATACTTCTTAAAACTAAAGAGTGAAGTATTTAACATGTTCTTGGCCTTTAAGGCCTTTGTTGAGAAACAATCTGGACATCAAATTCTTAAGCTAAGATCTGATAATGGC
>APFE030987743.1:46517-57064 GCA_000404065.3 Pinus taeda
TTGCTAATAGGCCAACATGTTTTCAAACATGTATTGTATCTATTGTAAGAATGATCTTTAACACTTGTAATGCATGTTGCTTTAACTTGTGTTCTACATATGAACTATTTCATTTGTTGTAATGCATAATCTATTAACGGAAATGTGTTGTATATGTTGTTAATGTTGTCTCGCCCATCTAGACTTCTGTCCGAGACATCAGACAGACCTTTCACATGAAAAATCTTGCTGTAACAGCCATTGCATTCATTCGAACTGATCCATTGAGTGTTGAACATGTTATCTTACCTTGCATGTTGTGACTAACGCATCCATGTGGACTACTCCTCCGAAAACTGTGCATTTCCTATTGTGTTGTGTGTTCCTAGCCAAGTTGGGACTGCATCCCATCCAACTTGGGAATCACTTTCACCATCTCCCTTTATAGTGAAAAACCATTGACACGAGTACACTCACACTCACCAGGCACACGAAACTCACCTCCCAAAGACAAATTATACCACTCTCCTGTGTTGAAAAGAAAGAGTTCAGGAAAATCCTTAAGACAATAGCAACAAGGCCATTATACTGGATGGGGCTCGCACACCAAATGGTGTAAGGTCTAGTTAGGACTTCATACCAGGGTAATCCCCTGAATGTTGGCGGGTTTAGCACCATCAACAAGAAGCATAATTCTTGTTATTCTATAAATAACCTGTAAAAGAACTCACTTCAATCATTTAACCAATGTAACCTACAACAAAATAAGCATGAAAAATAAATGCATAAATAAGAGATGCAAGTGAAAAAGACATTCACGAGAAATAAAAAAAATTATACAAGAGGTCCTTGAGGCTCGTGGGATGGCCAATCCCAAGAAAATATGTACTATGAAGGAAACCAAGCTTTAGAAGCTAAAAATGGGACCAAACTTCATTATTTGAATCAATCCAAGTACATCGCTACTATAAATGAAAGTGGAGCTACTAAATAACAGGTTTTATCCAAAAGAATACTATGAAATACATGCCCGTAGAGGTAGATTCAAATTGGTACTTATACAAGTTGACGGGGAAGAATTCTCCTTGGAAGGAGGAATATTTCCACTCCAAAATCCCTGAAATAGTGGATTTGGTTCCCAACACTAGGAATTCTCATTAAATGGTAGGGAACAAATTCCTAGATTTTCTCAACCACAACCACTGGAGCTCTAGAATTTGTGCAATAATTTCATAATTGCAATGATATCTTGTTCATTTTTTATCCAATCTTGATCCTCCTATAGTAGGGAGAAAGTGCCTAGTTTATTTCCTCCACCATATCTTCATAATCTGGTCAATATTCTCATCATAATCTACATAAATAAATAATATTATGCACAAATATGAAATTATATCTAAAACTGCGTAATGGACATATTAAAGTTAAAAATATGTCATCTAATGCAAAAAGAGAGGTTTAATGTGTTGAAGGATGGTCACATGGGCCTTAATTTATGTCTAATTTGGAGGCTCGTCATACCCCACTATTGAAAGTGTTGCTCATCCTTTGAGAAACTTAGTGATTATTATGAAACTAGCTCACAAAAAGATAGAAAAGATAGATAAACGCCTTCAAAATAAGCCTCTTTGAGGGGGAAACCTACTTTAAATTACACAAATGAACAATTCTTGGATGATACAAATGATAAGATCTCCTTTATATATATAGGAGTCTAAGGGGTCATAATATAATCAGAGCCAACACAACAATAATAATGTAAAGGCACAATAATAACAATATGGGGACTACATGGGAACAACATTATAATAAGGGGGTAGTACTAATAACAATAAGGGGTTACACTATTAGTATAGGGACCTAACATGCCCCTCTCCTTCAAAAAGTGTTGTCCTCAATGCTGGAGTAGTTCTTGATGCTTATGTATAAATTCTTGTCCTCCCATGTGGAATCTTCAGTGGGTACATTCTTCCACTTGATGAGATACTCTGAAATCGATCTATTTCGTAGCTATCCATTTCTCAGTTCTATGACTGCTTCAGGTTCCAATATGATTTTTCCTTCCTTGTCAAGTTCTCGCAATACTGTTTGAACTAGGATCTTCTGCAACTTTTGAATGAGTTCCCACTCCTTTGGGCATATGGATATCTGTAAGTCCTGATGTTTGGAGGAACACTTCTAGGAATCAAATAAATAGCATGATCATGATCACAAATAGGTGGGTGGCCTTTGGGAGTCTCAAATACCTTGGAATTATTGTCCAAAACGTCTTGTAGATCTGGAGAAAGACATGATTTCAATGTGGGATCCTTTAGTGAACATAATTGTGCAATTACGCCCCATTTTTCTTTATTAGAAGATTTTTCATGTTGTTAGAGTTGATTATATTTCTCGGTTTCCCTACGATACCCCTCAATTCAACTTCCTTTCCTTCCAAAAAAAATTTCAAGAAAAGTTCTTGAAAATTAAAAGCTATCATACCCAAAGATTGTAGCCATTGGACTCCTAGTAAAACATCGCCACCACCCATTGGAATGGAAAGAATTGGGCTATTCAATACATAATTTTCCATGGATAGCTTGATATTATGGCACTTTCCAGAGAAATTAATGGTTCCTCCACTTGTAACCATCACTTAACAATCTGATGTTGGATATAGGAAGCACTTCAATTCCTTGTCTATCTTACAATGAATAAAATTATGGATACTGCTTGAATAAATCAACACTATTACCTTTTTCTTCTTGATACGTCCTTCTATCTTGATAGTTTGAGGAGTGGTAATTTCTTCCAATGCATTACAAGATATGGTCGGATTCATTTCTTGATGCTCAATGTGATCTTTCACTTCTTGAACATTTTTCTTCTTGATATGTCTTTCTATATTGATAGTTTGAGGAGTGGTAATTCCAGCCAATGCACTACAAGATATGGTCGGATTCATTTCTTATTTCTCGATGTGACCTTTCAGTTCTTGAACCTTTTGCTTCTTTATGTGTCCTTCTATCTTGAGAGTTTGAGGAGTGGTAATTTTCTCCAATGCATTACAAGATATGGTTAGATTCATTTCTTCTTTCTCTAGGGTGGGTTTCTGGTGTATATTCTCCTCTTTTGATGTTTCTTGATCCTTTTCTTCCTCCTCTTTATAATCTATGTAAAATAATTTCTTCTAAGCACACTTATGACCTATACTGTATTTTCTATCACAATTGTAACAAAGACCTTTTTCTCTTTTTTATTCTAATTGTTGTGGTGTAGAGCTTGTAGGTGGTGGAAGGCTAGGAGAAAAAACACTTCCATAATTATAGTTGTGAGTGTTGGGATTCCTTGTTTCCATAATTTCTCTTTCAATTTTTCTTGCCAGCCTAAATGCCTTCTCCAATGAATTAGGTTCCCAAAGACGAGCCTCATGTTGAATGTTATCCTTTAAAGTCCCTATAAAGACAACAAACATTTTCTTCTCTAGAATATCGTTTACCCTTATATTCAATTTTTGGAAGTCCTCAATGTGCTCTGCCATTGAACCCTTTTGTTTGAGATTTATAAATTGGCTAAAGAAGGTTTTTCTCTTTGTATCCTCATAATGTGCTATCATTTCCTCTGTGAAAATTGACCACGTGACAAGTGCTTTTCGAGAGCAAAGCCCTTTATACCATAAAAATTGATTCAGTTCTAAATAATTAGATGCAATACGTACCTTTTGTAACAGTGGTACACCATGAAGATCAAAATATTTCTCGATATGTAGTATCCAATTTACCAGACCCTTTCCATCAAACTTTCTCATCTCGCTTTTTCTTGATTTTAGGAGCTCGATCTTCAATCGACTTTGACTTTGTACTTTTAGATCTTTAAGTTATAAAATTTTAGTCTACAATAGCCCTTTGAGTTCTCTTTCTAAATCCACAAGTATGATTGCAATTGGATTCTTGAAGAAAGATTTTTTTCCAATCTCCTGTGATGACCTAATTATAGACTAGTTTAGTAGAGTGAACTTGTACGATGTTACACATGTCACTCTTTCAACCTTAGGTTCTTAAAATTATACTCAAACAAATTACAACCTGTCCTCTTTTTATAACTTCTTACGAAATTCCAATCCGATGCTCACAGAGAAATTTATGATGATTTTCCCAAGGTCGCATGTTTAGGATGTAATTCGGGAGTCTACCAAAACCCTAAATTCCTTAGATCATATATCCGAAAATATAGCGAGACAAGATTTGAAATTCAGACCAGAAGTTCAGAACGATTACTTATGAAATTTTTTTTTTTCAAGGTTCTCAAACTTTGTAGAAAAAATGTTGTAGCGAAAATTCCATGATAACCTGTTTTAGATGAAATTATGGAGCTTTCAAAAACCCTAACTTCCTCAGATCATATGTCCTAAAATATAGCGAGACAAGATTTGAAATTTGGACCCAACTTTCAACACGCTTTCATCTCAAATGGGTTTTGTTTTTAGCATTTGAAACATCGCAGAAAAACATTATAGTGAAAATGCCACGATGACTTGTTTGGAACAATGAAACCCTAGAATCCAAAGCTCTGATACCAAATGTTATGAAACCACCTCACAAAAAGATAGAAAAGATAGATGAACACCTTCAAAATAAGCCTCTTCAAGGGGGGAACCTCCTTCACATTACACAAATGAAAAATTCTTGGATGATACAAATGAAAAGACCTCCTTTATATATATAGGAGTCTAAGGGTTCATAATATAATTAGAGCTGACATAACAATAATAATGTAAGGGCACAATAATAACAATATTGGGCTTCAATGGGGCACAATAATAACAATATGAGGACTACATGGGAAAAAAATATAATAAGGGGGTTGTACTAATAACAATAAGGGGTTACACTAGTAGTATAGGGACCTAACAGTGACCTAATTCTGACTCATTCATGGCCCTCACGGCCTCCTTGATCTGTCCTAAAGTTGTCCAACACTTTCCTATCGCATCTTTCTTCTTTCCTGTAGTAGCTTTCTGCATTCCTGTAGCAGGTCATATTATTCTTTTAGTTGTTTGGTCATGGCTCCCCTGGTGCTTTCCTTCTTATGAGAGGCTTGGGGATCCTTTCATTTGGCTTGCAGAGAGGTTATCTCTTCAATTTTCTTGTTATTCTCCTTTTATCCTCTGTTATGATTTTTTTAGGTGTTCTTTATATTGTTTACACCTTTTCTTTTTCCTTTCCACCCTCTTCTTCTTCTGTAGAGCCATCCCTGAATATCTCCTAAGCTTCTCTATCCATGTCAACAAAACTTGTCCATGTCTTCTCAAGGTTTTTGCAAGGGAACCCTGTTGTCAATTATCAATTTCAGAGCACTTATGAGTTCAACTTATGGAAAGAGGAGGAGTCCCTCATATTGGTATTCTAAATTCAAAACAATTTTATTCTCCCATCATAATTCTCATCCTCACAAGAAAACTCCACACTTCAATTCTTTTTGTTCTTAGTGTTTTTCTACAAGGTGTTTAGTGGAAGAAGTTTACAAAAATCCATGGAATTTTTGTTTGTAAGAGGTGAGAGATCAAGTACTTACCACTTCCTTGTATGCTTCTTCAAAATTATAGGGTTTTATGGCCAATATTTCTCAAGATAGGGCCCCTTTTTTCATCTTAGGAAAATCTTATAAAAGGAAGACTATCTCCTGTAGCACTTACTCTCTCTCTTGTAGCACACAGTCTATCTCCCATCTAGTAGCTTTGTTTCTCTTGTAGAACCCATTTTTCTACTGTAGTTGTTATGCTTGATCTTGTAGCACTTGTAAATAAACTTTGAATATCTTATGTAGCACCCTAGATAACCCCTGGTAGCATCTAGCTTGACCTTCAATGCCTTAATGAGCCTCTCTAATTGTTTTGGGAATGAGCATCGACACAACTGAAGTTGAGCCTTGTTATTTTATTTATTTTTATGGTAGTGGGCTCGGTGTGCTTGGTTATCTGGTCCACATTCCCCGTAATTATCACTTTCCCCAATTTTACTTTTCAATATTGCATGGGTATTTGAGTAAATTGTAGTCTTACTAGTTGAGGGTAGCCAAGTTTATTTCCCACCTTCAACCTATAATACCTGCTCTTGTGTGCATTGAAAACAATATTTTTTAACCATAATATGTTTAATAAGGGAGGTGAAGAATAATGCACACCTATTCCTGCCTGTGATATCAAATTGTTGGAGATGGTTGCATGTTGGAGCAGGTCTTCATAACATGATGGTCTTGAAGGTGTTGATTTACTTTGCTTGTTTTTGCATATGTCTTCAGAGATTGATGATTCTTTGACTGATTAAAATGTTGTGTGTGTAGGTTTCTTCCCATTCTCCAATTTGTTTTTGGTGGAGTAGATAGATTGCTTCCTAAGGAGAGTGTACCCCTTCTCAAATTTAGAAATGGCTTCATGATGCTCAAGGTGGCTAGATCTTCTGCTTTGTGGGTGAAAAAATAATTGATGCTGAGTTATGTTGTAATTGTACGGACTGCTATAGGAGGAATCACCTTCTTGTAGCAGTCACTTAATTCCTATTTTGAGACCTCATATTTCGTGTAAGGGAAAGTCATAAAATGTATAAGGACAAGGTTAAAATCATCACGAAGTGGTGTAGGTGGGGGAAAACTTACAAACAATTTTTTTGTGTTTTTTTTTTTTAAGTATGGAAGAGTAGAAATTAAAGTTGAATTTTGGCTAGATGGAGTGGAAGGGTGATGAAAGTGATGCTGGTGGACCTCTCTCAACTTTTCCTAAAGAATACATTACCTTTTTTCCTCTTTATCCAATCTAATTAGCCTCTTGTAGAACTTATGGTTGCTCCTGTAGCATTTGAGGACAATCTTCTATAGCAGAATTGTTTTATCCATATATCCAAAATGGTAGGCTTGATTACCATGAAATATTTTTAATGTGTTTCCATCATCCTTATGAACCTCCCCATAAAAATATTGTTTAATATATTCAAGAATATTGAGAAAAAATTAAAATGGTTGTAGGTGATGGAGGCCAATTTCTCAAAATGTGTGCACTAGAATTTGCTAAAATTGCTTGAGCATAATAACATTATAGATAGGCATATCTGCATGAAACAAATCGCTTAATGGATGCATGATTTTTGATATGGTAAAAACAATTTATGCCGTCTGTATTTTGGCCTCCTATAGAAAAACAAAACACTCATGTAGCATTTTTGGAAAAAGAGGAAAATGAATTGGAAAGGATTGGAAATGATGGGTGGATGTTGAAAGTGGATGAGGGTGATGGATTGACATGGCCTTGGTCCCATTGGAGAATCTGATCAGAGGAGAAAACCCAAGTTTAATTTCCTTTGACTAGGTTTTTGATTAATTTTTTCTTTTGGTGCCAAATTGTTCTTGTGGCTTTCAAAGGTTGGATACCACCTACATTCATCCGAGAGACATACACAGATATTTTTTTTTTTTTCATTTTTCATTCTTTCTTTTAGGCCTACTAGCTGTGTCAATGAGGTTTTCAACTAGTAGGTCTACCTAGGTGCCTCAAAGGAGGTTTTCCCCTAGGACCTTTTCTTTTTCTCTTTCTTCTATTTTTCCAACCCATTGACTGCCTCATGGAGGTTTTCAATCAATGAGCCAATATTATTCACCTCAAAAGAGGTTTTCACTTGAGATTTTTTTTTTCTCTTATTTTTCATTTTTCATTTCTTTTTTCTATCCTACTCTACTAGAAAAAAAAAACTCTTTCAAGTATAGGAATACTTCCTATGGATCCATGTGCACATAAATATGACAGATAAACTCATGTGTAGGTTCGAAATATATGCTTTTACATGTATTGGAATTTTAGAGACCAAATGATTTGACTTTGATGATATCAAGCATTGTTGAAGAAGAGAGTGATGCTCCATTTTGTTGATTTTCTAGAACCAAACCTCAACATAACTTTGATGGCCTTGGTTCACATGCTCATATAGATCATTCTTCATGTCTTCTTCTACCATGTCATTCAAATCTTCCAATTTTTGTTTATTATTCTCTTGAACTCATGGAGGATCTTATGGTAAACATGAGGGAACTTTATTAATCTCTGATTATGCTATATGTTCTTCATCAAGTGCAGCCCATGCTTCTTTTTTCTTCTCATTTGTATCTTCTTTTTCTGAATGGTATCCTTAAAGGACATACCATTTAGATCAAGAGGATATGTTTCGAAATGTGGTACCTCAACATTGCAAGTGGGTTTAGATACTTCTTTTTGTGGGTTTGGAAATTGTGGTACACGTAGTTGAGTGGGAATGTATATTTGTGATGGATGTGGTTGATGTTGTGGTTGTGGTGGAGGAAGATGGTATGGATAACATGCAGTTGGTCATTGAGGATATTGAGGATATTGTGGATTTATCCCATAAGTTCCTTGCCAACCTTGTTTCCAATATTGGTTTTGGGGTTGAGATGGCAAAGTTTGCCACAAAAGGAGTGTGTTCCAATTACTTTGAGATGGATGTGCATAATATTGAAATTATGAATTAGGTTGTTGCATCATATCAGGTTGACTAGGCTACCAATGTATTCTTGGAGATACATAGCATAATTTCTTTGGTGATTGACTTGCTCCATTGTCTTCTTGGTAAAATTCCTTCAACCTTGGTAATGATGAGAAATATTTAGTAGAATGTGATTCTGCATAGATAACACAAATATTAACATCTTATTTTTTCTTATTTTGCATTCTTAACATCTCTACTTGGTCACTTAGGTTGCTAAGTTTTTTTTTTTTAAGTTATCAAACAAATTTCCAAGTTTAGTTTGACTTACCGATCTTGATATTAATTTTGATTTACCCACTCTTGCATTTCCTCTTGATATGCACTTGCATGTTTCAAAAATTTATTCAAATGATAATTGGTATACATCAACTTTACTCATGAGATCAAGGAGATTAGTCCACTCATCCCTAATTGTTCTAATTAAGAGGCCTTTTAGTGTGTCAAATCCTAAATGGTGTAATTTTTCCCTCTTAACATTATACATGAATCTCTACAGTAGATCCTCAAGGCTCTAATCCTTCTAAATATTTCTTCTTTAAGATAATGATGTTTATATTTTTCTAAAAATATATTTTGCATATCATCCCATGATATTATTGAATTAGTCCCTAAACTCATCAACCATTTAAGAGATTTATCGTTCAATGTTACCAGAAACAATATCAACTTTTTAGTGCTTAATAAGTAACCATAAGATATACAAGGGATTTCAAATTCAAAGAGAAACACTTCTAGATCCTCTTACCTCATACCATGGAAGTTTGGAAGGAAATATGGAGGGATGTTCTTCATATGAACATTGATAGTAATGTCATGAATGAGAAATCGAAGAGGATTTTCCTCATCATCACACCCATTTACTCTACCTTCTCTTCCACCTCTTCTTCGTATACCTACACAAGTGGACGGTGATGCAATTCTTAGTGCAACATGTGATCTAGTAGGGGTGGGGTATTGGAGATTTTTTTTTTTTTGTTTAGATTATCTTTTTTGAATGAAAACACTAATGCAATGTGATTTTATATTTTTTAAATGAAAGATATCTAATACAATTTTTGTGTGTTTTGCTAGATACTAAAAGAAAATAATCAACTAAGGAAGAAAAAATGAATAATTTGACACCTCCCTTGCAACGATGCCAAAATGTGATGAGCCTAAGTATCACAACAAGAATGTTGTAACACCTAAGGCTACAAACTTAAATTATCAACCCAAGGTTCATGCAAACTTAAGAGGTATCGAAACTATATGTGCAACATACAATGTGTCCTTATTTTGTTGATAGGATTTTATGGAGTTAATTGCATGGAATCAAATAATGTTACTCTATTTGCAAGAAATGGAAATGTTACTTTCTCAAATGTAAACAATTGTCCCATTTGCAAGAAGGTAAAGGTTATGCTATTTGCAGGAATGAAAAGTACTTCTCTGTTTGAAGAATGTAAACCTTGTGATACTTGCAACAGTGTGAATGCTTAGTCTAATTGTAGAATGTTAAAAGTTTCCTTGAAAAGAAGCTAATCCTATGCAAGAACAACAATTTGTAATTGGAATTCTAAGAGCATAATGTTGAAAATAATACTGAGAGGGGGGGTGTATCAGTATTATCTAGTCCTTTTAACAATTCTTCCTTATTTATACTTTGAATTATTTTTGCATATCAGTACCATAAAACAATGAGCATGAACAAGAAAACAGACAGTCACATCAAAGAACACCAGATATAAGGTGGAAACCCAATGTGGGTGAAAACCACCTGCTGCAATATGTCTCTATCTTCTTTTCAAATTAGAAACTCCTTTTACAATGGTCTTGTACTGGTGCAGTCCTTTACCAGTACGCAGGCTGCAACCTGCTGAGAGCTACAACTCTCTCTCGTTTTCCAGTCTCTCCTGAAAGGGAGCTACAACCCCCTACTTCTTTTCAAGGACCACTTTTCATAAATTTTCAAACTGGATCCATAAACATCAAATGATCATCAAGTACAAGTAAATCACACAGATAACCAGATCAACAATAACAGAAAAAAACCCAGAACAC
>APFE030987750.1:0-20399 GCA_000404065.3 Pinus taeda
ATTTAACCTTCTTCCTAGATATGTTTCTTCATCGTGTCTTGAAGATGAACCACACTTGTTGGTTCGAAATACGTCGACCAAAATCTTCAATGTTACTTCTTCCGAAAAATTCTTTATACAATAAATAATATGTATTTGACATAAGATTTTTAAGGAAAAACTTACAATGAAAGTAACTTGGCCATAATAATGAAATACACCTACTATGTAATTACAAGACAATAATAGAATAATAAGAGGTATTTGACATGAGCTTCTTGCAATATTCATGAGAAAGTATATATATACATATTGGTATTCCAAAACAGTTATGTTGAATATTCACTATTATATTATTTTCTTTTAATAGAATAATGGACCCATTCCATTATCATGACCACATTATATTCATTATCCTTTTGGGTAACTATCTAAGCACTGAAGCTCTAAGAACTAAGCTAAGAGGTCAAGTAGTAAAAGGAGGATGGATGCAAAACCCCAACGGTTTTGAAGGTGGGTTTAGGGTTCGCAATTTTACTGCTGAACGCGAGTCACTGTAATGGTTTGCTTCACAGTTTTCTCAATGGAGTTTATAGCGACTCTGGGACATTGCCCTCCTCTCGATGCTGGTTTGTTTTTAACAGCCTGAGGAGTCACGGTGTGGCATTTTTTTATTTATTGGTTATCACTCAAAACTTGGTTGTTTGTGGGTTTAGTATTATTTACCTCCACAGGTTTCTGAGGCACTGTCAACAGTTGGAAGGCCCGTTTTGTGTCGGAGGTTTCTAAAGGGGTTTGATGCGGTAAAAGGTTTTCATTACCGGATGACCGGTATCGCAGTGCTTTGTAACAAGGGTCAGTGGATGGGAAGAATTATCATCTAGTTTTTTCGAAACGGTGTGTTGGCTTCAACGGTTTTTGGTGTCGACATGGATGAGGAACTCCTAGACTATTCCTCTGACTCTTTGACCCCTGAAGAAATCTGGGTTGAGAGAAGACATCCGTCATTTGCTGGGAAGGAACCGACGTCTAGCAATCCACTGGCTACTCTGGTCATGGAACTCTCCTCCTTAATGTACGATGATTTGGGTAACAAACAACCTTTTTCTACAGTAACGAAAGGTGGTTTCTATTTGGGTGAGGGCTCTAAGTCATCATTTCTCTCTATTGCATCTCCATCAGATTTTCAAGCCTGGTATCAGGCCCCAACGAGTCTTGTTTTCACTCAAGGGGGAGCTGGTGTCTCTGCGGCTGATTTTCATGGTTCGGCTCCTGAAGGGCTGCGTTTTTCTCCTCCCCACATGGTTTACTTAGAGTGGGGCCGATGGTTTCCACTAACCAGTTCGTTCCTTCTTCTCACCCCTCTGTTTTTTTATGGTATTCCCAGACAAGACCTTGGTCTGGATGAAAACCGCTCTTTGGATTCGAAGGAGAACCCTCTAAATGAAGGTGATCCGATAGACAAACAAAAAAGACAGGGGGAATGGAAAAAATCCAAGCATTCGAAAGTTCGGGAATGTGATGGTTGCCTAGTTTTTGGGGCGAGAATCACAATGGCACAAGCGACCCTAACAGAGAGTAATGTTCTTGTGGGTTGGGTGTGTGGCAGGAATTATACACCGGCTTGTCTAAGAAAATGGACTGTGGAGGTTTGGGGAAATTTAATGATGCAACTGTCTAGTGTCATCATTCTGTCCAGAGGGTGGTTTGCACTCATTTTCTTGCAGCCGGGCCAAGTGGATTGCGTATTGATGAGGTACTGTCACATTGAAATGACTCCAGTCTTGCTTAAGCAATGGTCTCTGCTCTTCAATCCTGAGAAAGAAAACATGGGAGCCGGTCTGATTTGGGTTCACCTGTAGGCTCTTCCACTCCAATTTTGGGCTGAGGATATCTTCAAGGCTATCGAAGATAACATGGGGGTTTATCTTAATCATGATAGGGCTTATCTAGATACGAGTTTCATGGCTTTAGCCAAAATACTGGTGTACCTAGACACCAGGGAAGGCCTTGTAGAGAGTTATCTACTTCAAATGGGGGAGATGACCAGGCATCAGATACTTTATGAAGGTATTCCTTTCCATTGTCGTCGGTGCCATGAGGTGGGTCATGATTTCCCCCTTCTGTTAGGAAGCAGCAGGAGCTTCCAAGGTCTTTGGTTTCGACAAGTACTCAAACAATGGAGGTAAACTTCCAATCACAGGTGGACCCTCCAATGGTTTTGGGGCCCCAAAAAATCGAAATTGGTCTCTCCTCTTCACAACCAGACAATGTGGCTTCCACGGCTCCTCTCACCAAAGCTTGGGATTGAGACTCGGATTTTTCAGGTACTCCTCCCTCCCCTCTTTTATTTTCAAATGAATGTCAATTATCCACTTTTGCTTTTTCTTCTATGAGTTTGTATGTTTCGACGTCTGAGGTCAGCAAGTTGTGCTCCCCTCTTTTCCCAGTTGTAACAGCCCCTCCCCCCCAGCACTAACCCCACTACTATCTTGCTCCCACTTGCTCCTTCCATCGAAGGCAGACAAACCTCTGGCGTTTCTCACTGCTATTTCATTTTCTCCCTTCCTGCCACCCAGACCCTTGCCTATGGTTTGGATGAGGATATCCTCCCTACCATTCCCTCAAAAACCCCCCTGCGGTAGACAATATCACCTCTTGAAATCCATTAAGAGGGTTGGCCTCGAAGTGGCTTTGAGGGTCTAGACCCCCATTGACTGGGTCCTTAGAGAAAGGGGAAACCCTCCAAAGGTTACCCCATGAAGTGCCTCTCTTTTAACTGCAGGGGCCTGGCCAGCCCGGACAAAAAACTGGCTCTTAAGAGGTTATGTCTATCAGAGCGACTCAATGTCATTTTCTTGCAAGAAACTCAGGTGAAGGGAGTACGTTAACAATATGCTCCTAAAATTACTTCCGGACTGGGCTTTCCACTCCTTGGATGTCAGAGGGTGCTGGGGTGTTTGTGCCATGGGTTTCAATAAAAGATTAATAAAAATACAAAACGTTTGGGGGAAGGGGTTTCTGGGTGCAGACATTACCTCCTCGGATTACAATTTCCCCCTCATATTTGTCAACATTTATGGAGCCTACCATAATAGGGAACAACTATGGGTTAGACTACTGGAGGCCGATTTTATGCAAGCAGAAAACTTGATCATTGGGGGTGATTTAAAATTCTCACTAGGGTTGGCAGAGTCCTGTGGTAGCAAAGCCCAATGTGACCCTCTCTCGGGTTTTTTAAAAACTCTTTTGGATGCCCATGAACTTCTAAATATTGTTACGAACAAAATTACGCCGACCTAGAGGAATAGAAGGACTAGGGAGGAGGCTTTGGCCATAAGGTTGGACCAGTTTCTGATAAAGGCCTCTCTTTTAGACAAATTGGAGAATTATCGCTAGTGGGTGAGTTTGGGAGGGATATCAGATCACTCCCCGATTTTTTTGGAGCTCAAGGCTGAAAATTACAAACTCTAGTCACCTTTTAAATTCAATTTGTCCTGGCTAGCACAAGACGAGTTGCATAAAATTTTCATCGACTCGTGGATCCACTATAGGTCGGGTGATCATATATCCTAGGTTGAGGTCATTACAAAAAATCAGGCTTGTCTAAAAAAAAAAAAAAAAATTGAATGGGCGAAGGAAAAATAGAGGAAGGATGAGGCAGAACTTCAAAGGATTGAAAATGACCTTGATTTATTGGAAGCCTCTGGGCTTACTAGTTTTGCATTGATTGATACGAAGGCACACCTAATCTAATTAGAATAAGAAAAGATTAGACTATTGAGATTGAAAGAGGAATCCTGGCTGTTAAAAAGCATAGCACTATAGCTAAAATTTGGGGATGAGAATTCCAAGTTTTTCCAACAGTACGCCCGAGGGAGAAAAGTGATCAACACTATTTGGGAACTGCAAGATACAGAAGGCAAGGAGGCTAATACATTCCATCAATTGGCAGATATGGGTGTTCGGTATTTTTCCAATATTTATAAGGCCCCAAGGGGTGTAACCCTCCCGGACATCATTCATTTAACAGAGGCTATACCTTGTTTTGCCGAGCCTAAAGAGATGGAGGCCTTATTAGCTCCGGTCTTGCTTCAGGAACTTGAAGCTGTGATGAAATGTTTTAAAAAAGACAAAAGTTCGGGGTCGGATGGGTGGCCAATGGAATTCTATAGCACTTTCTTTGACCTAATAGGGTCTAATCTTCTCAAGGCTATTAAGGATTGTAGAACCTCTCGCAGAATGCATGAAGGTTTTAATGCGAATTTCCTAGCCCTCATCCCCAAGATTGATAAACCCCTTACCTTTGATGGTTATCTCCCTATCTCCCTTTGTAACAACATCTATAAAATCACATCCAAAACCATTGCTCTTCATGTAAAAACCGATCCTCTCCAGGATTATATCCAAGGAACAGTTTGCTTTCCTCAGTCATCGTCAGATTCACGAAGCTATTGGGACTTCTTAGAAGGCCTTCATTCGATAAAAAAGCAAAATAAGATTTCCATCATAGTAAAGATTGACCTCTCCAAAGCAGTTGATCAGGGGATTTAGTCCTATCTTTAGCTCATACTCACTCATATTGGCTTTCCTCACTCTTTTATCCCCTGGATCATGTGTTGTATCTCTTCTGCCTCCTTTAGTATCCTGATAAATGGGGCGGCTTCCGGTTTTTTTCATGATGATCGTGGTCTTAGAGAGGGATGCCCTCTCTCCCCCCTTGTTTTCTACTAATCATGGAAGGACTACGCAGACTAATTAAAAATGCTCATGAGGCGGGTGATCTAGGGGGTGTCTAGATTTCAGATATTACTACCCTCTCGCGTCTTTTGTTTGTTGATAATGTACTTATTTTTCTAAATGGTTCTTTTCATGATTCATATGTTTCCAAAAAACATATTATCTCTTTTTGCAAAGCCACATGCATGGAACCCAATTATGGAAAATCCATGATCATTTGTGTGACTTGTCTCCAAAATGAGGAACGATATGCATCTCAACATTTTGATTTTGTCAGGCAGGATCTAGATGCGGGCCTAAAATATCTGGGGTTCAGATTGAAACCGAATGGCTATTGAATTGCTAACTGGGCCTGGCTCATTACAAATATTGAAAGCATGATTAACATATGGCAACAATGATGGCTCTCCAAGGCGGGCAGGCTCACTCTGATAAAATCGGTGCTCGAGGGCATCCCAGTTTATTGGATGTCTTTGGCATGGATCCCAAAAGTCATTCTAAACAGGATACAACAAATCTGTTGTTGCTTCCTTTGGAGGGGACAACACAAAGGGAGGAATTTTTCCTAGGTCAGCTGGGAGAGGATCGGGAAGCCTAAAAAACTGGGGGGATGGGGCTTAAAAGACCTTCAGTCTTTCGCATAGGCCCTAGCGCCCAAAATGGGCTGGAAAATAATCAAGTTAGAAAGCCTTTGGAAAGAGGTAATATATTTCAAATACATACATCGCCTCTCAATTATGGAGTGGATTCGCAGTCCCAGCATGTCCTTTGTTGGTGCTTCTTTTATCTGGAAGGAAATCACCCAATCCTTCAATACCATCAAAGAGAGGCTTGCATGGAAAATTGTTAATGGGGAGAAGGTGTGTTTAGGCACTGATGCCTGGATTGGGTGCGAAAATGCCCATATCCTTCCTAGGGTCCTTCGACAGTTCCTCTCTGGGACTAGAATCACTAAGATAGCTCATATTGCGATAGCGGGCCTTGACCACTAGATGCCCAAGCGATGGTGGAATCAAAGAGCTTTGAACATTCCGGACAAATGGCAGGGGTTTGGAATTGTTTCATTGGGGCTTTAGAGGAAGCCGAAATCGGGCTTGCTGAAAAAGAAGATGAACTCATATGGGCCACCGCCCCTCATGGATGATACTCTCCAAAAGCTGGCTATGCTACTCTTATGTCAGCAGGGGAAAATGGTATAATCAGCTGGTGGTGGCGACACCTCCAGAAATTAAAAACCCCTCCGAAAACCAAGCTATTCATGTGGTGTATTCTCACAAACAAAGCCCCAACTGAATTAAACCTCATGAAACGGGCTTTTCATGGTCCCACTCGTTGTTGTTTATGCAAATCAAATGTTGAGAATTCGAATCAGATTTTCCTCTTTTGCATGGTCACGGCTTAGTTTTGGTTCCAAATAATCTCACTCCTAAATTTAAAGACAACATGGTCTGGCCAAAATCTCAAGGAGGCATGGCACCGTTGGTAGTCTGAGGTACACACTCAAAAGGACAGAAATATGCCTCTGATTATTTGTTGGGAAATCTGGTTAAACATGAATCGTATGCTCTTCCAAGATGCGTAGATAAACTGGCTTGCCACCAATATGTACTCTATGGCCATTTTTAATATACTACCTGATACAATGGACAGTAAGCCGTTGCGGGTCATTTCTCCTGAAATCATTGATACAAATTCACCGTGGGGTTATTTTGATGGATTTGCCCAAGCTGAGGGCTCTGGGGGGTGTCATTCTTCACTTGAATGAACATTTGTCTTTTAGAATCCAATTTGGCCTTGTCAGGGGCACTAATAATTATGTTGAGCTTATCAGTTTAAAACATCTCCTATTATTCGCGCGGGAACAAAATTGTCAAAACATTCAGATCTTTGGGGATTCACAACTTGTAATAAATTGTATAAATGATGTATATCATTGTCACTTACACACACTCAGGGACATTATGGGTGATGTCTTTACACTAAAATCACAATTTGATGTTATTGTATGTTCTCATATATACAGGGAAAGGAATGAGATCGTTGATCATCTTTCCAAAGAGGTCGCGCAACTGAACAAGGGTCAATGGATAATTCAAAAGTTCATAGATGGAGAGTTCTATCAATTTTTCCACCGTCCATTCATAGATATGAATGGGAACCACTCAGAATGATCACTTTGATCATTCTATGTTTATTTTGTTTTTTGTCTTAACAGTTTTCTTGGGACATTGCTATGGTTTTTATAGTTTCTTGGTGGTTATATTTCTCTCTGCAACTTAGCTGTAATCTGTATTTATGGCTTAGTACTATGATGAATGGAACTACTGTGAATGCATCTCATACTTGTTGAATGATACAACATGTAATGTTCTTAATTTATTAATGAAAAGTGCGCCTTTTTCCTTGGAAAAAAAAAACTCTCTAGGCACCCCATTTTATCCTCCCTAAGTACATTAGAATGGTACTTAGCTAAATTTTCACAACCTTTAACATATCAAAAGTGTGTCCAAATTGCTATATAAAATTTGAAAAAAATTATTTTAAGTTTAATATAATTGAAAATAATCATAGATGATAATTTATAAAGGCTACTATGCTAACACATTTATTAATATCAATCATCATGTTTTTCTAGAAAGATATTTTAATATCATATTTCATGGAACTTGGAACTTCAACTTGAGATTTCTACTGTTTTTGGTATGCAATGAAGATATTTAAATGTTGTTATGGAGACAGATATGGTCAAAAGGGAGATTACCGAGACTTTGATATTTAATTTTGAGATTGATGAGATTTTGGTTAGTAAATTTAGTTGTCATAAATTATGAAAAGTTCCCCTTGATTAAATATTATTTTCTTCTTTTAACTATGTTTAAATTACGACTTGGTAGGAGTAGACATGAGTTGCAATAGAGAAAGAGTGAAGCTTGAGGTGGTTAAGTTTTGGAGCTAGACTAGACCGGTGTAGTTTTGGGAGTCCAAATTGTCAATGGATATCTTGGTAAAAGGCGGGTAAGGATTTTTCTGCGGTCTGTGAAGTGGGTAGTAACTTGTCAGGTTTTTCACCTATCATGGAAGGTTTTTACAGGGTTTCCTTATTCATTACAGGGTAACTAGGGAAGAGTGGCGAGGAGGATGTTGCAAGCTGAGGTGGCAAGACTTGTTATGAGCTGTGATGGAGTTCGATTTAGTCGATATTGGTTTGGAAATTCCCGTGAGTTGGCCTATTTTCTCCTCCATGGTGAATATTAGGGCTTTTATTGCTGAGAAGGCAACACATGTTGGTCCAAGTAGAATCTCAAGGCTCCAATTGGGTATAATAGGTAAGCCTCAGGGGTGTTTCCATGTTATCGACCATCTGGTCGATGTGGTGGAAAATTCTAGTGAGAAGGTGGGTTCATCGGTCACTGGTAGTAGTTTTCTCATTTTGTTTGTTGGTCTCCCTTCTAGGCTCTTGGAATCAAGTCTTGTTGAGAAGTAGGGGATAGGGTTTTGCAGTGAAAGAGGTAATTAGGCTTTTATATCTAAGGGGATTTTAGGTCTTGGAACCTTCGATCTTTCAAGGGCTGATAGCTTTGCAAACATCTCCAATCCAGCTAAGCCTATGGGTGACTTGGGGGAAAGGGGTTTAATATCAGTTCTTTTTTTGGTTTTTTTGATTCAACATTTCATGTGCTCCAGTCAAGAGTTGAGACGCCCATTACCTCAAGTAAGGTCTTGATCTCTAATGACACCCTTGTGACCCATGCTGAAGTGAATGGAGTGATCTTTCAACAATAAAATCCTAATTATGGTTCCAATTGGAAGGAGAGACCAAAGGTGGAGCGTTGTTCTGTTGAAGCCCCCCGTGGTGCAGCTTAGGGATTTGGGAAAAACCAAACCCTAAAAACAAAAATAGGGTTCTAAAATCTGAAAGTAGGCCCATTCAATATAATTTGTGGTTTGGTGAAGATATGGAGATGGCTCGGGTTATGGAGTTTTCCAAGATATCCTTGGTTAGGAGGGCGTGAAAGAGATTATTCAGTGTGGAAACCTTAGAATCTTGGAGACATGAGAACATCTCCAAAAAGGTATCGAATCCTCTAGAGGTGAGATTACTTGTAAAAGGATGATTTCATCTCCTGTTTAAATCCAAGGCGAACGCAGAGAAAATTTTCAAACAAGTATGGTTTGTGGATTCGACCCCTATCGCCTTTATGTTCTAGTCCCTGTTATTTATGCCAGAAGGGAAAGAATGGATGTGATGCCCATCTGGGTTCACATTCCAAGACTTTCGTTGCATATGTGGAACCATAACAACTTTATGCATATTGGTAACACCCTAGGGAAGTTTCTGAGGGCAAACTACTATTTCACAGAAACTATGCATTAGTCGATGGTTATAATTCTTGTTAGCTTAGACTTGTGAAGTAAGTTGCATCAATCCATGAACATTGGGAAGTATTAGGAATGGTTAATTGATCTAAACTACCAAGGGATTCCCTTCTAATGCAAAGGATGCCACAAATATGGAAATCGATTTGGAAACTATATGATGTCATTTAAAGAAAACCAGTTCCATCTTAGGCCCAATAAGAAGTAGGGGGAAATTGGAGGAATTGGGGCTTCTGGTCAACCTGCTCAGCCTGTGGCTAGGGTTTCAAAGGTGCCGAAGATAGATATTGTGGGGAATAACTCAAATCTGGTGGTTGAGGTGAATGAGCCAAGAAGTGGGGTTGTGGCTTTGGGGGGGAGGAGACTATTGGTACAGAAAGGGTAAAAGTCTTATAGTTAGAAGGGGAAAAGGATGTGGGTGTTCGTGGGGCCTGGGGCCATTGAGGTTGGAGAGATGGAGCTCTAGATTCCAAATCCCATGGGGCCAAGGTCATAGCTCGAGGTTGACGAATCCTCGAAGGGTACTTTTCCTCCCTTCTCGAGTTTGTTGCTTTATTTTCCATTTCTTCTTCAGTATTAGAGTAGTGTAACAATTCTCAAAGTATGGAGGATATTCATAATATGGTTACATATCTCTCCTTAGATCAAGTCATATGCCATCTCCTAATCACCCATAAAGGGTCTTCCACTCCCTCTTTAACCTTTGAATTTGGATTTTAAGGGAGAAACTTCTTAGCACAATTTCTAAGGGAGGAGTTGGGAAGGTTGTTATCCAGGAGAAAGGAGATACTTGTAGTTAGGGAAGTGGAATGGATACTAAAAATTCATGCTATATGGCTGGAGAAAGGAGATGAAAGCACAAATTTTCTAAGCTTTTGTGAAGAGTCGGAAAATGGAAAATACTATTTAAAAAATGGAAAACCATCTAGGAAGAATGGTCTCAAACTTTGATGGCCTAGCTGAATTGGGTAAAAACTATTCTACTAATCTCTTCTTAACTCCTGCAGATATATCAATAGCTGAGATTATCTGGGTGGCAAACTTCTTTCCCAGGTTTGTGGAGGAGGAGGAAAACCAATCTGTCATACATGAGGTCTCTGAAGAAGAGATAGAAATTATCTTGTTTAGCTTTCAAAGAGACAAAGTCCGGATGTAGATGAGTGGATTGGTGAATTCTTTATTGAAATTTTCAATTTGGTGGGGGGAATCTCTTGAAAGTGATCAATGAATCAAAATAAAAAGGAATAATTCTTCCTACCTTTAATTCAACCTTTATTTCTCTTATTCCCAAAGGTGTCAGTCCTTCCTCTTTTGTAGATTTCATGCCCATTTCTCTTTGTAATTATATTTATAAAATTATTTCCAAGGTGATCGCTCAAAGAATCAAGCCCATCCTATCAAAGGCAATTTCTTATGAACAGTTTCGGTTTCTAGAAGGGAGACAAATCCTTGAGGTGATTAGAGTGGCACAAGAGAGCCTTCATAGTATGAAAACTCTAAAACTGAAAGGACCGGTCATAAAAATAGATATTTCTAAGGCATTTGACCGTGCGATTTGACTCTATATTCCTCTCCTTCTTGCTCACGTAGGCTTTGAATTTCCATTTATAAACTTGATTATAAGTTACATGATGTCATTTTTTTTTTGCAATTATTATTAATGGTGTAACACCCCCTTTTTTAGAGCATATAGGGGTCTCAAACGAGAGTGCCCCTTATCGCCTCTTCTTTTCTATTGGTAGCAGAAGGTCTCAGTAGGATGTTGGAGGACATCAAACATAGAGGTGTTATCAAAGGAATAAGTGTTAATCATTCTCTGGTTATTTCCCATATGCTCTTTGTGGATGATATATTGATTTTATGTAATGGTAAGTTAAGGGATGTGCAATCTCTCCTTGAAATTTTGGATCTCTTCTACAAGGCTACTGGTATGGTTATAAATGTAGTAAAATCTACCATTACCATTCACAATTTGGATCCTCACAAAATCAATAATCTTAGAATGGTTTTTCCTTTTGAGTTTTTAAACTATGATTCAGGACTCAAGTATTTGGATTTTTACTTGAAGCCCAACTACTACAGAAATGAAGATTGGTCTTGGCTTCTGGCTAATCTTGAAAAGGTACTTTTATATTGGAGCCATCGATGGATTTCAAGAATAATATGCCTAGTTTTGGTTAAATCGATACTTGAATATATTCTTGTGTATTGGATTTCCTTGACATGGATCCCAAAAGGGATTCTAGAAAAGGAAATAATGGTATGTTTCAAATTTCTAGGGAAGGGATGCAAGAATATTTTGTTTTTCCATGGGTCAAATGGTTGTGGATTTCAATTTCCAAGCTCCTGAGGGGTTGGGGTTTAAAAACATATTTTATTTTTCTCAAAAGTACTTGTAGCAAAATCTAGGTGGAGGCTCCCTACTACCTCTAGCCTCTAGACAAAGGTTGTCTTGGAGAAATAGATTATGGAATAATCCCCCTTAAATCAAGCCCCTATGAGATGAGAAACAACATGTACTATCATTGTTGTAGCCGAAAGTGAGTAAAGTAGAGTACTAGTCCTTAGGTATCAGCAAGCAGGACCAGAGATGGGAGTCAGTTTGGTAGGATTAATAGCAAACCTATAAAGTATATATATTCAATATGGTGTGTGATGGTAGAGGATTGGATCAAGCATCCTAATAGAGCTAGAGGTAATATATCATTTGTATGGAATGTTGAGTTAAATTCTTTTGATCTAATATCTTTAGGGCTTGCATGGAGGATTGGGAATGGACATAGAGTTAGACTTGGTTATGAACCTTGGCTAAGGAGTGGGGAAAACCACTTGTTATCTCAAATTCTCATTAAATATCTTCAGGATGAAGTTTATACTAAACTCAGTCAGATTGGTAGCCCTGCAAAACAAATATGTCGTCACAAGGATGCCTTAATGCAATGGACTTGAACATTCCTAAGGATTTTCATGCAAAATGGGTCAGTACTTGGATGCCTTTTCCCAAGATCATATTATACTTTTGAACCGTAAGGATGAACTTGTATGAGTCTCCTCCCTTCACGAGATATGCACTCCAAAGTTAGGATACATGGATTTGAATGTTAGAGTTCATTTGGTCAAGTCGAATGGTGGTGGAGGGTTGTTTTGAAGGAAAAATGTCCTCCGAAAGTGAAGCTACTGTGATGGTGTATCATGGCAATTAAGGTGCCTACCTGGGAGGTGATACATTGAAAGTTTGTCATTGGACCAAGGTGGTGCTCTCTTTGCAAAGGGGTCAAGGAGTAAATTGATCAATTGTTTGTGAATTTCCCCTTCACCCAAAAAGTATGGAAATATTGCAACATGAGTCTGGGATTACAATTTTTTTGGGACAAACCATCCTTTGCTACTACTTGGAAAAGTTGGCAATGATATAGGTCATTTAAAGTCATCATTTCACTTCCTCTTATATTATGTTGGGGCATATGGCTTGCTAGAAACAAGTCGATATTTAATGATCTCACATCTTGCCCCAGGAAAATTGTTGTTGAGGGTATTGTTATTCGGCAAGTCAAAGATCAACCACCAATCAGTTATGTTTTAGAGGAAGATACTGATAAATCAATGCCTTGGGGATTCTTCGATAGGGCTTCACAGGCGGAAATAACCCAAGTTGGGTGGGGGGGTTCTTTCTTAATTTGTCCAAGCAACATGCATGTTATGTCGAAATTGGTATGGGTTCCAAAACAAACAACTGGGCTGAAGCACTTGTGTGCAGATCTCTGATTGCTTTCACCATTGAGAATGGTTGTGATAGGATCCAGATATATGGGGATTCTATGTTGGTGGTCAATTGGGTCAATGTTGTACAACATTTCAGGAACATTCATTTGGTTAATATTGTGGGGGATATTCGTAACTTGAGTCTTTCTTTTACATACTTCTCTTGCAGGCATATCTATAGGGACAGGAATCGGGAAGTGTTGTAGTACTCAACAACCCACCATTTAATTTTTATTTTAGCCATATAATAATATTATGGGGACCCTTTTATTTTTCAGTTTTGATTTCCTTAACAAATTTTACCTAACCCTAGCTTCGTATATCTTTTGTTTCGCTTCTTGTGGTTATCTGATTTGTAAATAATGTTTGGACTTAAGCTACATATTTTAACTTCCTTGGCATACTAAGTATACATAAATAGCATAATCACTTTTTATTTTATAAATATTTACTTTTCGTATAAATAATAAATTTATTTTGATTTATTTTAATTTTTAAATAATAAGCATAGCCCCTGAGACCAAGCTGCAATGTTAAAGTGGATTTATTATTTCAAAGTAATATTAGGGCTAAACCCTTTATATTACAAGTGGTTGTAATTTATGCATATCACAAATATCACATATTAGGGTTAAAAAGTTTAAATGTTACGATATATTAGAACCCTGATATGTCCCCACCTCTGTTTTGCTTAAATGAATATTACAATGGGTTTTATATATTATAATGGCGTTTCTAACATCTTTTGGTCCTACCATATGCCATGTTATATCGGGCCTTGCTATATTGTAACTTATTTTCACAAAGAGTTGCGATGTAGATGGTTTTTAATGTTATATTGAAACTTAACTTTGGTTATGCATATCACAACTAGGGCCCACCTACCACATCATTTATGCATATCACAAATATCACATATCAGGGTTAAAAAGTTTAAATGTTACGATATATTAGAACCCCGATATGTCCCCACCTCTGTTCCGCTTAAATGAATATTGCAATGGGTTTTATATATTATAATGGGGTTTCTGACATCTGTTGGCCCTACCATACGCCATGTTATATCGGGCCTTGCTATATAATAACTTCTTTTCACAAATAGTTACGATATAGATGGTTTTTGATATTTCACATTGTTTTATTTATATTGAAACTTAACTTTGGTTATTCATCAAAAGCTTTGCGCATATCTATATATATATATATATACACACACACACACACACTCCAACTAGGGCCCACCTACCACATCATTACCTCCACTCATAAGTATCTGTGATTCGATATTTACAACTCAGAAAGCTTTTAAAATCTCTGATCTTCGATTGTGATATTCCAATCCACTAAAATTATGATTAAACCATTCCCCGATTGAGTTTTCAAATGTTTAAGCCTAAAAGTGATAAAATTTCTCCTTTGTGAATATAATAACGGAGGCCTGACCCCACAGGGTTGCCACATAGAGTTATTGAAGATTCCAATATCGACATTTTCAATATGATGCTCATGTCACTATTATCTGATTTCCTGATCATCGACCTTCAATATTCATTCCCTCTCATCTTCTGATATGTGACATCGTTGATACTACGATAACCCATACATCTCTGATACTCTGATCATTGATCTCTGATATTCACAAACCTCCAATCTCATATTTCCAAAACCTCTGATCTTCGAGATACTTTCCACTACTCATTTTGCAACATCCATATCGAGACTTTCAATCGGTTGTTATCCTTTCACACCTCCAATTCCCGATAAAACACCCCCTCCTACCTCTAATCTTCTGTAATACACTTACCTTCGATATCCAAATGTGATACACGATTTAAAAAGAGTTCAATAGGAAATCACATTCGCTCCATATCGGAGCCTCCCAATATCGGCTTTTTTGTTTGCTCACATTATAAAAAATTATAATTGAATTACCTCTGATTCCACTCAAATGATGCCACGTGTCACTATTTGGTACGACTGTAATGTTTTAATTAAAAAAATCCATTTAATTTGTTTTAATTGGGTCTCACAAACCATATTTTTTTATTTTATAGTTTGTTCATACTTTGACTTGTTTTTCTCCCCAGTTTCAACTAATTTTGGCCCTGTATTAGCAAAGAAGCTTCATGGATGAAATATACTAACAAATTCAATAACTGATCCCTAAAAGAACTCCTCTAGGTGTCAAAACAAATCTAAAATGGTCAGGAAAATCACTATCGATGTTGAAGCAATTGAATGTGTTCTTATTCGAACATGAGCTAAATTGGGCATCTCCTCAAGCCGTAGCCATTCATATTGGGTATTAACAATCTACTTTTCGGAATAACTGAAACATTCAAAGACTTCTTTGATTTTGACTTCATATCAATTACTTGACTTGATTTACTTTCCTGTTGGCTGATTACTAAGTGAACTTGCTGCACATAACTCATCTAGCTGTGATGTAAAGACTGGTGCAACTTAGTTTGACTTTGAAAGTATCTAAGTAATTGTTGATTTACTTGAATCACTATTTCTTTGTCTCTTAACTTATATCTCCATCGACTAACACTTTCACTTAATGCATTAGTTTTCAAATCATGATAAGGAAACTTTAGATCTGCTTTCGAAAATGTTTTGTCATGAAAACTTATAAACTTCCTCTCCACTTGAAAAGAGGCTTCATTACTTTTTAAAGCATGAAATGATGATGCAATACCAAAGAAATGTAACACTGTATTTCCTCAATACTGACTTGCACCCCTAAAACTGAAAATAAACATACCATCTGAAACAAGTCTCTGATTAGACTCACATGTACCATTCCCTGCAATACACTGATGATGATGATATTTTCTAGAATTTAGTTGAATGAATGAGTTGAGAGTCATTCTCTCTTAAGAAGATGTTCATAGGACATTAAATGTATCTCATGTTTCTTATCCCATTTATGAATAAGATTTCTTGGAAAAGAATTAACCATCTTGACCAATTGATCTATAAATTGAATCTCGCATTCAGAACAATCATCCTTATGTTGTTCTTTAATAAACATGAGTACATATTTACATGAACTTATTAACTGCTTAACTTGATTTGTAACAATTAAATCCAAGTTTGATTGACTTTATGTGCCCTAACAATAAATTCAACCCCTTCTTTCCTTAGGTGATATTTATGTTCTCTTTTGTAAAACACTGCATCTTTATCATAAAGATAAGAACTTCCTAAGACAACTCCACATATGTCTACTGGGGCCACATATAACTCCACTTCATCGATGTACTTAGATGTAATTGCAAATTTTAACTGACACTGCTTTGTGACATGCATCTGAGTTGATTTATTAATCCAACCTAATGTGTATGGTCTTGGATGATTTTGTGTCACCAATCCCAATTGATTAACTATATGTTCAGATATTAAATTTGCTTGCGATCCACTGTCAAACATTGTGTCAATCTTTGTATTCTTAGAAGTTATCCTTATATGGAAGAGTTCAACTCTTTTATCCTCATGTGAAGGATTTGTGTTTGAAGAAGATACAATATTTTTTGAACTTGAAACAGTATCAGAAGTTTTACCTGTCGTAACCATAGCGGTTATCCTCCTTTCATCACCTAAATCTGAACCTAGATCATGTTGGATTGTTGTAATGGCCTTCTTTTCATCCTTCGCCTTAAGGAAATTTCTAGGCTTAAGTTCTAGATGAAGTTTCCAGCA
Organism: Pinus taeda; assembly: GCA_000404065.3. Taxonomy (NCBI): domain Eukaryota; kingdom Viridiplantae; phylum Streptophyta; class Pinopsida; order Pinales; family Pinaceae; genus Pinus; species Pinus taeda. Next base: position 16,564 of record APFE030987750.1, read on the forward strand.
CTTCGATTCATCATGACCGATTCTATGGCAATGAGAACAAGTACGTCTTTCCTTCTGAGTTATCACTGATTTCTTTCTCTTTGAAATGTTCTTCCCCTTACTATAACTGGAAGCTTTGGTTTCCAACTCTTTGGATGACTGAGATGAAAACATGAATGGCCTACCACCTGATTCAATATGTATGGCTTGAACACACACCTCATCAAAATCATCAGGATTAAACATCAATAATGTATGTTGCAAATATGAATGTAAACTGCCAATATATTTTAACAAAGTTCACGTGTATCCAATGAAATAACAAGTGCTAATGCTTTCTTTCTGAATTCTTGAGTAAAATATTGAACACTCTGCCCTTTACCTTGCCTTAGATGCTGCCAATCAATAACAGCTTGTTGCATGTATCCTAAAGGATAGAACTGTTTCCTAAGAGCCTTTAAAAACTTAGACCATGAAGAGATGACTTTTCCTTTACGCTTTACATCTATCTAAGTTTTACTTTCCCACCAAATTAAAGTTGTTCCCCCCATTCTAAGTGTAGCTAACTAAATTTTAGTTTTTATTGCTAGAAATTTTCTCAATGTGACAATACACTTCTAACTGCTTTATCCAGTTATCTAGCTTTTCAGGATTCATTTCGCCATCATAAACAGGTAACTCAAATTTAACATCAAGTTTCAAAAGAGATGTTTTCTTAGGTTTCTTTTCCGTTTCAAATTCTGTATTAGAAGAAGAAGAAGAAGAAGAAGAAGAAGAGGATGATGGAGGTGATGGAGGTGAAGGAGGTTTATTAGCCTTGCCTTTACCTTTGTCCTTCTTTGATGCCTTTGAAGAAGAAGGATCTCTCACCTTCTTGCCTTCGTACAATTCTCCCAACATTTGCTGCATGGTTAAGAATGCCTGCTGAAATTGTTCCTCAATCATCTTGGTTTTAGTGTTTTCACCTGCATCAGGTCCTGACATGGTCAATTTTTGAATGACTCGTCACTTTTCAATCTCTGGATCGATCTGCTCAAGGATTCCTTCTCCTCGTCGCGATTTGACCTGGTAAACATTCAATGGCACATTCTACAAATGCAACCTGCTCTGATACCAAATTATATGATCTGAAATGACCATAAACTAAATATTGATGTAGAATTGATCAGCCATTTATGATTTGAATGATAACTGAAAGCACGGAAATCGACGTAGAATGTTTGAGCAGAACACTTTACGACAGTTGATTAAACATAAAATCAATGCATAACAAAAGTGAAAATAGTAAAAACACAGTTATACCAAATAACAAATTGATGACAGAGTTTGTCCCTAATGGACTATGTCTCCGGGTCCGCTTTCAAGATGGGCCACTGTTTCTATTAGGAATGAGAAGAAAGGCGTTGATTACACAGTGATTTAGTCAGGTTGAACTTGCACACAGGCAATTCTAACCTCTGTCATCAGATAGCCCTCTAAACTAAATTTCAACGCTGCTTACGATTTCCAAAACCGACCCCGGATGCTCCCGAAACTCTGAAAACAAAATCGCCTATGTCCTCTAGAATCTGCATACAAAAACCAAAACTACTCTCTAGTTTCTCTCAATGAGGGCAAAATTGCCTTTTATAGGCCTCCAGGTTCACGAAACCACTTCTGACTACATTTGAGGTGAATGAGCTGACTTGAAGGTTTAAATTACGGCTTAGTTAAAGATATTATGTCACATTGTGACATTAGGCACATAAGGTGTATTAAAATATCCCATTTTTGAATCAAAAACCTAAAATAGACCTTATAATATATCTGAACCATTAGTTGTTCACTAACCGCGTGGAGAAGAAGACAACGCATGTGAACACTGTTAAGTAACCTACGGTTATCGTTCCGGTGATTCCACTGCCAGCTGACGATTACGGTGCTGCGCTAATCTTGGCGGTTCCATTGACATGTGTTATGGTAAACCCCGATGGTATTGATAACAGTTACAATTTCTGCTATGGTTTTTGGTTAACCTCCATTGCTAACCCCTGGCTACTCCCTTGGCCATTCACATGGCATGTGGTCCCATTGCGGTTTAAGCACGCTGTTAGGGATGTTATTTGGTTTTATATTTGTTTCACAATGTATAAAGGCCAAGAGTTGATAGGACTTAGGTTTATGACATAACACATGGTTTTTACAATATAGATTAGGGGTTTAGGTTTGATGACTTAGGTTTTAGCATTAGGAATTAAGATTAATACATGGTTTTTGTATTGCATTATGATTTGTAAAACTTAGGCATAGGTCTAGGATTTAATACATAGATTAGGGTTTACATGTAGTTTTAGAAACCCATATGCAAAATATTGTCACAATGTGACATTTGCGACATTTGTTACATGATGACAATAAGCCCATGCCTATCATCGACAAACGATGATATCAATCCTCTACCATGACGATACCCATGTCGAACTAATCCTACTTATCGAACGACAAAACACATGTCGTCGACCAATCCTGGCGTAACTGTCGATGAAGTCAAGTCGACAGCCAAGTACACCCATATCAACTGAATGCCATGAAACCATGAACATTACCTGAACAGTCTGATCCCTAACAACCACTATCGAACAGTTGAAGTTGAATTGAAGCGACGACGACACTAAACGACACTTGAACACCTGTACAATTGAATCAACGGATCCTCCTGGATCATTTATGGAAACTTCATTTTTTAATATTTTTATATTTAATTGGTTGATAAGATTGAGATTGGAAATGAATTGGTACATTTTTTCCATAATCTAGATTTTTACATTTGAGGGCCTTTATTTCAACACGATCGACCATTGTTGCTTTATTTATCAATGGTTCTTTATTGCTAAGTTGCTCTAACATTTCTTTCACGACTTACTTTCACTTTTTAAGTTCTTAATTAGTGTAATAAAATTTTGGTTATGATCCTTAAGGCGAAAAACGTTTTTTTGTATGTCAAAGACAACCTTATCAATTATTTTGCATCTTCCATATCAATTTCTAATTATTTTGAAGGATCATATTTGAGATACCCTTAAGGTATTCTAATGAGAGAGCTTCTCAACATGACTTCATTGTAATGTCCCATAATGTCATCTTATTTTTATTATAGTGTTGATGGTGTTGGACCCGCCAACATGTCAAGGGATCTCCCTGGTAAGAAGTCCCAACAAGACCTCACATCGTTTGGAGTAGGAGTCCTAGCAGTGGCTAGTACAGCAGTGCCTTGACTGCGGTAGGGCGGCGAGGTAAGCAAAATATCTTTGTCGAAAGCAAGTGTGTGACCTTGCGACGAGTCAAGAGAGATGCATGGGGAGACTCTAACACACAAAGGGGGAAAGAAAGTGTATCCATTAGAAGCCTGTAATAGTATGAAACCTAAAAGGAACACACGAGCAGAAAGACATCATGGTTTGGAAGCGGAATAGTCTACAACCCAGGGTGATGGGTTACACCAACAACATGATTCCAACAAGATTCATACAAACATATACAAAGTAGTTCATACATGAATGCGTAAGTTAAATAACATACATTGCTTAAGCAACCAAAATAGTCCAACTATAATAAAAACATATGCATGAAAACATGTTGGCTTTGTTATATATATAAAGTGAAATTTCCATCCATACATACAACCATGACAGGCACTAGCCCCAATAGTGGAACATTATAGTCAACACCGCTTGCTCCTCTAAAGAGATGTACTTGCTCTACACTGTGGAGAAGCTAGGGCTCATCACAATACTCTCCAAGCCCTTTCCATGCAATGCTTAGAAACATCTTGGCTCCCAAAAGCCGTTCTATAAGTTATGAGGTTCTATATATAGCAA
>APFE030987756.1:0-23699 GCA_000404065.3 Pinus taeda
GAGGAAGGCATTCAAAAGTTGACTGCAACAACACTCTTCTTTCAGGCAGCCTCATTTGGCACTTTTTGACCAGTCTTGGGAGATTTGATTTTTGACAGGTCAAATAAACTCCAAATTGACAAATTCTACTTGGGTTGGAAAGTAGACTCAAATACCTTTCCAACGAGCTATCCTGTGCCCGATTCGGACACCGGGAAGGCCTTCAAAAGCCTCCTGAAAAAGGGGCGCGACCACTCAGAGCAGGGGCGCGACCACTCAAGTTGTCTTCTACAGAACCACTCCAAATTGACTAAATTGCCCTCTTGCTTGCTAAATTGATCGAGTTGAGGCAGCAGGGAATTTCATGGGCAGACTTCATTTTTCATGAGGACTTTACAGCGCCATCACAGTCACAGCTAGAGCTAGAGACCATTCATGAGGAGGGAGGTCCATCGCGCCAGGCAGACATTATTGTGCCGACACATGTTGTTTCCCCACTACAGTGTACATATCAGAGAGGTCATAGAACCTTGTTTGCAGCAGCTCGACGAGTATTTTCTCCATAGCAGGTGGAAGGGGTCTCATCATCATCATCAGATCAGCGAGTGTTATCTCCACACCAGGTGGAAGGGGCCTCGTTGCCAACAGCAGCACAGGTAGCAGAGAGGGGCAAGCAACCCATGATTGAGGAGAGAGAGTCTGGTGCTCCGGTTATTGATCTTGATGCCAGTTCTCCTAGCACAAGGCTCAAGGATATCATTCGAGAGCAAAGCACTGAGATTCATTCGCTGCAAACACAATTATTGATGGCAAAATGGATAATCAAATATTTGGAGCAGCGAAACAAACAATTAGAGGATGAGAAAGAGTTGGATGAGCTATGGAGAATTCGAAGTGATCGAGTCATCAATCGTAGGAGGCCCGGTGACTTGCTACCTAAGGAGAGGGAATCCATGCTTATCCGAGTGAACACACACTTAGAGGGGCTGTTGGCTAAGGCCAATCGAAACAACAAGTTGCTAAGGAACATAAAAAACCATTATTGGGCAAGAATGCATGTTTGCAAGGCGAAGATGAAAATGTTCCAAAGAAGGTTGTCCGAGGTCCGCAAGAGGAGGAAGAAGACCAACCCACTCCGTATCTTGGCTGAGGCATCCCTCACTCATCATGGTACTAATCAACCTTGATCTAGCATCAAAATCTGAAAATTTTGAGAATTTTGGAGCATTTTGCAAATTTTTGGTAAAATTACAGGTTTTTCCCATGGAATGGTCTCACCCCGGGTGAGACCATTTTGGAGGACTGCTCGGAATTTTGAAAACTTGGCATTTTTGGAAAGGGCATGCAAAGAGAAAAATTACCAATACTTGGGAGAAGCCTGATTTTGAGATTTGAGCCTCCAAAAGCTCAAAATACATCAAAAAAATGACTTTCTGCCCACTTTTTGAGTTGCAGAAAGTGACCTTGGGAGAAATGGATTTTGAGGGGGTAAAACAACTCCAAATTCAGAAATTCCACTTGGGATGGAAAGTAGACAGACCAAGCTTTCCAATGAGCCATCTTGCACCTGATTTGGACAAGTGGAACCCACTCAAACGTTGCTGCAAATGGGTGCGACCATTTGAACAGGGGGCGCGACCATTCGAGCCAGCTTTGCCAGAATTGACCTTTTTTGTCAAAAAACACTGTTTTGACTATGGTTGACCATTTTTACTTGTATATGATGGATAAATGTAATATTTTCATGGCACTTTGATAGATTTTATCTCTCTTTACCCTTCTAGGAGCTTCCTTGATGTAAAAAGTGAATAATTAATGCATGAATCAGTTAGCTAAGTAATAGAGGCAAGTTGTTGGACTGCCTATTATCTAGTGCTTAATTTAGAATTAGTTCAAACTGCTCTTAGGAAGCTGACCTCGACCCCTAGAGGTGGGGAAAGGAGTTAGATGGTCTATATTATGCTCTCTCTTTCTCATTTTCATGGTTGGACACTTGTGGGAGAAAGCTTTATTGTATATTGTACATCTATCTCTGCAATTTAAAGAAAAGGAAGGCCAGGGTTTTGTAGACATCGTTGTGGATTCTTGTGGATTGTTGTGTTTATGGTGTGTTCTCTACATGTTCTTGTAAGTCTTTTTATGTATTCCACATCTCTCTTTTTCTTCTATTTGGACAGATGAAGTGGTAAAGTTTGAATTCATGCTTTCACATGCTCAGCTTTTTAGTTTGTTCAAAATTTATGTTTTCTACTATCTAGAGAGGATTCAAATAGTTGTTTGTCATCTTTAGCTCCTTCTCTATCATCCTTTATCATCCATCTCAGATTAAGGCATCAGCGCTCAGTCCTACCTTGCCCCAAAGATCCCCCTGCAAAAAACTGTGCTCAATCCCCGCACCCTGAATTGCACTCCCTCCAATTGCCACCAAAAACCCAAAAATCTTTAAATCAACCCCCCTTATCAATTTACTAGCCTAATATCTTTGATCCTAATTGGTCAGCTTATCATATTGAAAGATCTACCGAATCTGACCCGAGAGATCCTTCTCATACCTCGTAGGGCTAGCTACGAGGTGAAATGGTTTGATGTAGCCTTGAGAGTTTTTCTATCTCAGCCTAGGTGAATTCCAAGCACTAACATATCACAAAACCCTTATCTTCAATGGATCTTCATATTTAACAAAGACTTATTAGGAGTGAACTTCATGCAATGGGGACCATTGCTTCTTAAGAAAGAAGGAATGATCTGAATGGAAAATGGCATCTACGCATGGTATTCATCCACCCATAAAATTTACCCATGGTATTCATCCACCTATGTTATTTATCTACCAATGGAATTTACCCATGGTATTGTAAGTAGCATCTACCCATAGTAATTGTTCACCCATGGTATTTATCTATGGCATTGTAAGTGGCATCTACCCATGGTATTCATCCTCCCATGGTATTTATCCACCCATGGAATTTACCCATGGTATTATAAGTAATATCCACTCATGGTATTCATTCACCCATGGTATTTACCTACCCATGGAATTTCCTATGGTATTGTAACCAAAAAGAAGCTATAAGTAATAAGTCACAATTTGTAAAAGGACAAATTGTCCACCACAATGTAGCCTTTGCAATTATTATTTTTTTTAATAAAATAATATAAATTCTTTGTGCTTTTGTTATTGTGTGTTTTCCTATTTTTTTTTTGAATTTCAATTTTGTAGATCTTGGGGGCCTCCCTTTGAGAAAGATATTGTTTCTCCTTATAAGAAGTTTAATGCGGTAGAAAAGGGACATGGACCTCAGCCTAGATAGCAAAAAAATAGAGGTGATGGTAAGAGACAATTACAGGTTACAGGTGTAGGTTATAGGTTATAGGTTGGTGCAGTTGGCTAGATACACTAATAAAATAGTTCACCATTGGGTAATATCTTGTGCATTTGCATTTAATCGTATGCCTACAATAGTGCATCTGAATGTGGTTTTATTGGGTTATTATAGTGTGCTTCTGGGTATGGATTGATTGTATCTTTGCAATATTAAGGTGGATTGTTATGAAAAGGATATAGAATGTTTGGATGAAAATGGGGAACAAAGAATCTTGTAGGGTAAGAAGAAGGCTATATAAGTTAGAATGGTTACGGCTATGCAAGAAAATCACAGTCACAGGAAAGGGTGTGTCTTGTTTGCAGTTTATAGTGATAAAGGTAAGGATGTTGATGATGTAGAAGTCTTGAAGAGGTATCTATTTTTGTAATAGTTTCATGATGTCTTCCCGTTATATATTTCAAAGTTGTTTCCTCATAGGGAAGTGGACTTTTGTATTGATTTGTTACCACGGGCGACAACAACATCAAAGTCACCTTATAGGATGAGCACTCCAGAGCTAGTGGAATTGGAGTTACAGTTGAAGGAAATGCTTGACAAGGGATACTTTAGGCCAAGTGTGTCACATTAGGGTGCACTAGTGTTGTTTTTGAAGAAGAAATATGGTACTCTCAGGTTGTGCATTGATTACAGGCAGTTGGACAAGGTGACGATCAAGAATAGGTACCCTTTGTCACAAATCAATGACTTGTTTGACCAACTAAATGGAGCAGTAGTGTTCTAGAAGATTGATCTAAGATCAAGATATCATCAAGTACAGATCAAAGAAGAGGACATCTACAATATTTATTTCTTGACCAGGTATGGGCATTATGAGTTTGTTGTGTTTCCTTTTGTTTTGACTAACAATCCAACTAATTTCATGTGCTTGATTAATAGTGTGTTGCATCCTTATCTGGACAAGTTTGTGATAGTTTTGGTTGATGATATATTATTGTATTCTAAGAATGAGGAAGAGCATGCAGAACACTTAGCAATGGTGTTAAAATTTGAGATATTAGATTTATTGGATTAGTATTTTGCTACAAATTGGTGTTTTGATCCATCACATCATTATTTTTTGTAATTAAATATTCATGATGAAATGGATCCAAAAACAAATTTCTAGGTGTTAAAATTGTTGAGAGAGCTTTAGTTGTATGCGAATCTTAGTAAATGTAGTTTATTTCAAATAAAGGTAAATTACTTAAGGCATATTGTTTCCAATTAAGGCATAGCAATGGACCCAGAAAAGATGAGAGTTATCTTGGAATGGACAACTCCTAGGAATGTGGATGATGTTAGGTCATTCATAGGCTTACTAGGTTACTAAAGAAGGTTCATCAAGAAATTCTCACATATTTCCTATCCTACTACGTCCTTGTAGAAGAAAGGAAAGAAATTTGAATGGATAGAGGAATGTGCAACTATTTTTTATTATTTATGGTAGTTTCTTACCAATGCTCCAGTTCTAAAGATTGCAAATCTAAATAAAGAGTTTGTAGTGTGTACAGATGCTTGCAAGAAATGACTTGGTAGAATCCTGATGCAGGAAGGATAGGTGGTATGCTATGAGTCAAGGAAACTAAATGAGCACAATCAGAACTACATGACACATAATCTTGAGTTGGAAGTGGTCAGTCATGCATTGAAGATGTGGAGATACTATCTTCTTGGAAGGATATTCATTCTGATGAGCGATCACATTGGATTGAGATACTTGTTTGACCAACCTAATCTAAATTGCAGATAATTTATATAGTTTACCATGCTTAGTGAGTTTGATGGTACATCAAGGGTAAAGAGAACACGGTTGCAGATGCTCTTAGCAGAAGAGTGAGGGTAAATCATATAGCAACTATGAGTTCATATGAAACATATTTATAGGATCAGATCTTATATGTAGGACAACAAGATGAGAGGTATAGGGAGCTTAAGCACATGTTACAACAAGAGGGTACAAGTGAATATTATGTGGACTATCATCTCATGGTAGAAGGTTTGGTGAGATTTAGGGATAGGTTCTATGTGCTAGACAACAGTGAGATCAAGTAGCTTATCTTGTGGGAATTTCATGTTAAGCCATATTCAGGTCATACAAGATATTAGAGGACAATAATAGTAGTGAAGAAATTATACTATTGGCTAAATATGAAGAAAGAGGTAGTTGAGTTCATCACAAGGTGTTTAGATTGTTAACATGTAAAAGCAGAGTGCAAACATCCAGGTGGCTTACTGCAGTTGATTTTGATTCTGGAATGGAGTTGGGAGGTCATTTCTATGGATTTCATTATAATTCTACCAAATACATCTAGACACCATGATTCCGTCATGGTTGTGGTTGACAGGTTGACCAAGGTAGCTCACTTTATTCCAATGAAGTCTAAAATTTTAACTAGTGAGGCAGCATAGGTCTTCATCAAGGATATAGTGAGATTGCATGGTATTCTTAGGATGATAATGTCAAACAGAGATGCCAAGTTCACTTTTAGGTTTTGGAAAGAGTTATTTGTAGCTTTTGGTACAGAGTTGGACTTCAGTACAACTTATCATCTGTACACAGATAGACAGATAGAGAAAGTCAACAGGATTCTGTAGGACATGTTGAGGATGTATGTCATGCACTGGCAGAGGAGGTGCGAGGAGTATCTTCCACTACTTGAGTTTTCTTACAACATTGGGTATCAAGATTCACTGAGGATGATTCAGTTTGAGGAACTTTATGAACAGAGTTGTAATACTCCCATTAGCTGACGTAATCCATTGAATAGGGAAATGATAGGATTGGACATGTTGCCAAAGATGGAACAAGAAATGTAGGTGATCAAGAATAATTTAAAGGTAGCACAGGACAGGCCGAATATTTATGCAAATCATCACAGGGAATTTAAGGAGTTTTAGGTTAAGGAGCATGTGTCCTTGTGAATTAATCCCAAGAAGATCTCCTTAAGGATTGGATCATGTACGAAGTTGACACCTTGGTATTGTAGGCCTTTTGAGATCCTTGAGAGGATTGGACCAGTAGCCTATCAACTTGCACTGCCTCCGATAATTAAAGTCCATGATGTTTTCCATCTTTCATTGCTTAAAAGATATGTGAGAGATTTTGGTCATGTGATTGATTGGTTCATATTGTTGGTGGAGCCAAAAGGAGGATTCTAGTTGAAACCTCAGGGTATTTTGAAATGGAAATAGCTCATGCTTCAGAACCGAGCAATAGAAAAGGTTAAAGTGTAGTGGAAGCATTTTGGGCCTAATGAAGTTACATGGGAGATGGTTGATCAGATGCAGGCTATGTATCCTACATTACTTATTTGTTGAGGAAAAGACATTTCGATATGTGCATATATGTATATGGATATAAATACCGCAATGAGTTGTGCTATAAATATCCAATAACTGGTATCGTTGTCATGTTATCATGTTTGTCATGTTGGTATTTCTTTTCAGAAATTTGTTCATTGTAAATATTGCATCGATTTAATCTATAAATCTCCATGGATAGTATGATTTGGGTTTCATCGATCTTGCTAGTTATAGGTGTCATAGAACACTAAGGATGGTGTACCCATAATAGGGAGGGGTCTATAAAAACCATGGGTTAAAATTTCATGTAATAAAGTTAATTAAGGAAAAATAAGACAAAGGTCATGGGACACATATTCCAAGCTGAATGTTGGGAAAAACATCCTAGTGCGTGTTAATTTTGGTTTATTATGGCTAAGGAAATTTCCAAAGGAATTGGAAAAGACATTGAAAAGGAAAAGAGGCATTAATTGGCATTTTATTTATGAAAATAATGTAAAATAGGAGAAAAGGGAGATGAAAGGACACAAGTTTGCACGAAATGGAAATTGAAGGAAAAATAAAGGAAAATGAAGAAATTAGAGGCCTCAATGATGAAAAGGCTTTTAAGGATTAGTTCACAACTTTTAGTTAGTTTGGGTTTAACCTTTTTTTAGTTCATTTTTGGAGCTCTCTCTACTCTCTCATACTATTGCACACTTAGAGCATTCTTCGAGCACCCTAACATTAGAGAAAGAAAGGAAAAGAAAGAAAACAAAGGACAAGGAAAGCAAAAGAAAATCAAGGGGAAGTTGGGTCAACTAGCTTCAGGAGGAATACTTGCAGGTAACAGGTTGCATGTGTGGTTTGCTAGCTAGTTTATGGATGCATGACAAGTTCATTTATGTGTTTGGTTCTCTTACCAATGGCATGGGTTTTTCTAGGTGTGATAGTAGTTTCTACCTTTCCTTACCATTTCCAGATAGCCATGGTGTGATGGGGTTATTTTACTTGGTTGAGATTTGGATTGCCAAATGGTTTTGGAACTTGGTGAGGTGGTCTTAGGAAAATTCCCAAGGGCCTAGGAATGCCTTGAACGATTTTGGTGAGATTTCAGTAAAGCCGAAGGGCGAAGACAAGAAAATTGCTTTAAGGTATTGGTGAACAAATTTGAAGGCATCCAAGTTTTTTTTGGTCTCAGTGATCCCTTAATTGTTTTTGGCGGTGTTGTAACCTACTTTGTATTTTGTACTTTTTATTTTTTATTTTGTGATCTTGATCTCTCTCTCTCTATCTCATCTCTCTCTCTCTCATCTCTCTCTCTCTCTCTATATATATATATATATATATATTATATATATATATAAAAAAGAAAAATAAAATATAGAAAAAAGAAAAAGGGATTGAAGAATAGAAAAAAAAATCCATGCAATAGACACGCTAATTCTAAATGTCATCATATACTCATTAATTAGTTTTTAATTTGTTTAAACATCAGCTAGCGACTAATTAAATATTTAACAAACTATGATTTGACATTTTGTCCTATATATGTATTTATCGCACTATTGTTGACCATCGGGATGTTCCCCACCCATATCAATGACTTGGGAAACATTTCAAACCCCTCACGCTTCTAAAGTTTAACAAAGGGGGGGGTACGAGGTCCAAAAAGATGAATTCCAAAGCCCTCTACTACCTATGTGTCACTCCCACAATCACTTCGGACCCCCCTATCCAAAACCACAATCCGCCTACCCAATCCCCCCCCACCCCGAAAACCATTGATTCATCATTTCCACTCCCATCAAATAATTAATTGCCACTCCACCTCTTCCATCTATCCAATTCCTATTCATTCCATTAATTAACCATTATATCATATGTTATTCCACTATCATTATTGCATTATCATAGTAAATATCCCACTCCTATAAATGGTTATCACTCAAATGGTTTAATCCTCATGCAATAAATAAAGTGCAGGCATTTTACCTCCATTTCCTTTTCTTATTTCATCTAATCGCTACATGCACAGGTGTCTTACAACCAACATCAAAGAAAGAGAATTTGTCACTACACCAACCAGCCAACCAAACACCTGGTAAAACAACAGTCCTTCATCTAATAACATCTTCAGCATGTATTCTTCTAAAGGAAAATCCAAATTAGCTGCAGAAAACCAAATGTTGTGTACTGTTGTCGACTTAGAAAAATTACATTTTGTTGACAAGTGTTACAAAATTTCTGAAACCCAATGTGAGTTTGATCCCTATGAACAACACAATTGGGCTAAACAGATATTGTCTGACGCTAGGGATGAATTGAGCATATGGGACTCCTTCCTACCTCAATTCATTTTCCCTTAGACTCATTCCTTTCCATAATTTGTAGCCTGGTGTCATTTTAGGTACATTCCGATTCAAAGAGCCATTATTGCCCAAAACAATCCGAGTCATAGCTAAAGTTAGAAAAAAGTTCATATTTGTCCAAGCATACTAAGATAAAATCTTTAGACGATTTGGTGATTAAACCTTAAGTCACCAGATCTTCAGAACTTCAGAGAAGCCATAGGTTGACTCAGAGAATAAAGACCCTTGAGAATGAGACTGATATTGCTCAAACTATTACACAAGCCAAATAAAATATCTAGCTAGATATCAATGAATCCATAACTAACTTATGGCCTTCAATTGAAATCATTTATTAGTAGGAAGAATTATTGGAGAAGTAAAAGGGGGTAATAGAAGAAGTAAAGAAAGATTTGGGTCATAAAAAAGGAGATGCAACAACATTTATCTGAATTTTGAATTCAAAAACAAAGGAAGAACTTGAATAATATGATATTGAAGACAAAACTGAAACCATTTTGGAAGTGAAAAGGATACTTATCAAAATAAATTTAATGTCGCAATTAGAAAATAAGTTTCATAATTTGGAAGCTAGCATCCATAAGTTTCATAAAAATTTTAATATGCTACATCAAAAAGGAAATCCAGGTTTGAGACGAATGGGAGGCAAGCTGGTTCATCTTGAATAATACCATCGTAGACTGCATTTTATAGTTGTAGATAAATCAAAATTTTCTAAGATCAAGGGAACCATTACAAGGAATGCTTTATTGAAAGTTTAAGTTTTGATTTGGTAATCCAACATGAGATCAAACTCTTGTTTATAGTCAAACCCACCTTTCAGAAATACACTAAAGTGGATGAGACTTACATAAAATTGATAAAATATTCCATTCCTGATGAAGACAGATGGGAAAAAATATGTCAGCTCATTGACTGAACAAACAACAAGCTTCCAATAGCAAGCAACAAATAATCATTTGAAGTTTTTCTGAGATTAATAGAAGGATTCTAGATTCATCTTGAAACAACTTGTCTTCTAGTGAGTAATTGTATTGTTACTTATGTCTTCATTTTGGTTATCTTTTCATATGTTTGAAATTAATGGGAAATTTGGATAACATAATATTGAATGCCGATCTATCTAAAACACCTATGAAATTATAATCAATTACAAAGATTAGTTAATTGGAATTTTTGTTTTAATTAATTCATCTACATATTTTAATTTTCACTTCCCTTTAATTTTTAAATTATATTTTGTTTGGATGTAAAACCATTTTACATGCATTAAGTATATATGTCTAGTTAAATACTTTGTTTGAATATTTAATGAATCATATATATTCTTAACTTCAACCTTACACATCTTTTCAAAGCTAAATTATGTTAAAGGTGAAGAGTCATTCCTTTTAATACATCAACAATAATTAAGATTTTGCACCTGTTTAACATTTTAATTCATTGGTCATCCAAAAAAATCCAAATTAAAACAAAACATGTTCAATGCTCTCGCACAATTCCTTAACCTAAAATTGTCTACAAAGGTACAATATCAGATTGGCGCCATTGCCGGGGAATGAAAAATATTGAATTATCTTTCCCTGGGACAATGATTAGGCTTTCCTTTTAATGGTGAATAAAAGGTTAGTACGTTAAGATATTTCACCTGGCGATTCCACAAAACAAAATTGGCTGCACGCAGGCACACCAGATCCCTCTCAGATCCTCATATTTATTCTCCATTGTCAGATCCAGAGAGGCTAGTGAGAGTTGCCTCTTTAAGATGAATATTGGAAGCTTCTACTTCTTCTTTTGTATCACTTCCACCTAAAAAAAATTCAGAAATTGATCCTTTTAGACTTGTACCAATTCCTCAACTATTAGTTCTACCACCAAAAGTGTTAGAACTTTTATCTAAAGGGGTTTATCTGCAACCAACTCTTCTTATTTATCAGTTAGAATCTTATCAAATTCCTTGAACTCTTTCTGAATCTCTCAAATCAGAAGCAAAGATAGGTTTAGAATTACCTGAATTAAAACCTAGTGATTTTATTTCTTTTGTCATTCATACCTATCCATCTACTTCTGCTAAACTTGAAGATAGATTCTTTGTTTATACAAATACTTTATTTGAAAATGAAGTAAAATTTAGCCCAAAAGTGCAAAAGTTAGTTATTCAATCACCATTAATAAAAACTTCCGTGAATTTTACTCAATCATCTTCACCCCCTTCATCCCCCATAAGTTCATATTCATCTTCACCCTCTTTATTCCCTCAAAGTTCATCTTCACTATCTTCACCTAATCAAATGGTTGGTTTTCAACCTATCATTTAGGCTTGTTATGTAGCCTTAGTCCTTCTTGGTCAGCTTAATAATTTTCTAGATGGATATCTAAAGCACTAACCTAGGTTTAATGAGGAAATTGGTTTGTCTACTAAGGGTAATTTGGCTTCCTTTTTGGATATTGCTAATAAAATGAATATAGAGCATAAAGATGTGTACATGAGACTATTTGTTCAGTATCTTGAAGGAAATGTTAGGATTTGGTTTATATATACATGGAATGAATTAATCAATAAATTTAAAAACCAATGGGGAGTTGAAAAGGATCATGTTTACTATCTTACAGAATTTTATGATCTAAAAATAAATCCTAGTGAACCTATGGCTGATTTCATAAAAAGATTTAATAAAAATTATAACAAAATGGCACCAGATTGTAAACCACCAATGGCAGCAGCTAAAGTTATATTTTCTAAAGGTTTTATGATGATTTTTTTGTTATCCTTAGAGAGAGGACATATGTCGCCCTAGCAAACATGCAACCCTATGCCATTGAAGTTGAAGCTAATAGATTAGCATCAACTAAACTTAAGGCAAAAGCAGAAAAAGATAAGAGAAAGATGAATGCTATGGAAAAAGGTACTTTTTCTTCTAAATCCAATAGATCAAATTAATTCTCTACTAATAAATCTTTCAAATAGAATTTCAAAAATGGAAGCACGGCCTATAGTAGCTCAACCAGTATCAAATAGACCTCAACTTCAATATAAGAGACATTTTTAGCCCCAAATATTACAAAGAACTAATATTGATCAATAAATTCAACCCCACTAATGGTTGATGATTAGGAACCTAAAGAAACTGGCCCTTTAGTTACAAATGATATCAATTAGTTTGATGATCCATCATCACAAAATTCTATTATTCTAGTTTCTCATGATCACCCTTCTGTTCAAATCCAAGAGGCTTCTCAAGTTTCTAAATATCAAGCCTTCTCTGAATTTAGTATTGCAAAATTAAATAGAAGATATGATTTGAGATGAATACTAGGACCTAGTAGACCAGCTAAAAATGTTACTATTATCAAACCTTCTATCAAAACAACTGAAAAACAAACAACGATGATTCAACCATCAAATCAACCAAATAAACATAATACACCTGAAAATTTTGTTCCAACAATTTTTAATGTGGAAAAATAATTAGAGAGAGTTAAGATTCCAATTCCATTATCTAACCTCTCCAAAAATCCAAGTTAGAGGAATCAAGTGGCAAAATGGATTCAATCTTCAAGTATTAATGTTGAAGGAGATGTCATTAGTCTACAAGATGAAAAAACTTCAGTGGTTTTTGGTCTTAGTTCTTGATATGATCGATGAAAATGTCCCTCATTTCTATGTTACTTTGAAGGTTCATGATTTTCTCTGATATAATTGTATGTTAGATTCTTGGGCCTCTCACAATTTAATGCCTAAAGAAATAATGGACCAGCTTCAATTACAAATCACAAGACTCTATCATGATCTATATACCTTTGATTCAAAGAAGGTATCTTGCCTTGGATTAATAAAAGATTTATTTTTAACACCTTCTCACATTCATATTAAGAGTGTAGTTTTAGATATTGTTGTTACAGATATTCCCTTAAAATTTGGGTTGTTATTATCTATATCTTGTTGTGCCAAGTTAGGGGCAAGTCTGCAAATGGATATGTCTTTTGCTACAATTCTTGTTTATGGGGGAGAGAATTTGAGATTATATAGAGAGATGAGATTTATAAATATTGTTTGCAAATATGATCAAGCAATAAACCATCCTATTTATGCAGCTGATCAGGATTTTGGACGTTTTACTTTAACAACTAATAATATTGAAAATTCTCAACTTAGTATTGAACAAACTATGAATAAATCCCAATGTATACATATTGGGGGAAGTTGTACTTTGATGGATTCTTTCCCAAAGATAGAGTTGGAGTTGGAATTGTACTTATTTCTCCAGACAAAGAAAATATAACTCGAAATTTCAAGTTAGACTTTGATGTTACAAACAATGTAGCAAAGTATGAAGCCTTACTTTTAGGACTAGAGTTAGCTAAAAGTTTAAATATCCAAAATTTAAGTGTATTTGGTGACTTAGAGATAATTGTGAAACAAATTAGAAATCTATTGAGAGGGGTTTCGAAAAAAATCACATCATCATTCATTTGTCAACATGTTTTGAACCAACAAGTTTGGTTCATCATCAGGACACACTGAAGAACCAGATCACGGCTGCATGTTAAATAGAGAGAGCGGATCATCCAATGGCTATATTTGACTAGGAAATGGCTATAATAGACTAGGAAATGACTATATTTGACTAGACTGGACCAAGGGATAGGGAAAGGGGGAAATTAGTTAATTAATTTATAAGTAATAAATATAACATAACTAACTTATAAATTAATTAACTGATTTCTCCCTATCCCTATCCCTTTGTCTGGTCCTGTCAAATATAGTTGTTTCCTAGTCTAGTATAGTCGTTTCCAAATCAAATATAGTTGTTGGATGATCTTCTCTCTCTATTTAACATGCAGTCATGATCTAGTTCTTCAACTTGTCGTGACGATGAACCACACTTGGTTCAAAAGATGTCGACAAATGAATGATGATGCGATTTTCGCTGAAACCCCTCTCAATAAAGTTGTTATGGATCACAAAAGCCTAAATTCAACAAATTAGAAATATATGCAAATAAAAACATCATATGCTTAGATCTTATCGAAATGAGGTATGAGATTCCATGGAAAATTGCTTTCAAGTTTTTAACATTATAGCAATCCCTAGAGATGAAAAAATTTATGTAGATTCTTTAGCAACATCTGCTAGCACTTTCAAAATTCCTAATCCTATGCAATTACAATATCAAATTCAAGTGAAGTACATGCCTTCAAACCCTGAAAACCTTAAACATTGCAAATTTTTTGAAGATGATGAGCAATTAAATATTTTCTTACTAGCAATTGATGAAATTTTAGCTCTACAAATTGAAGAAGAATAAATCAATGAAAATAAGTCAAATAATGAAAACGAAACTTCACAATTAAATCATAAAATAGTTGATCATAATATAATTTAGTTGCCGAATAATTACATTCCAAAAGGATTAATTCCCCTTGAAAAACTCTTTGATAATAATGATGTCTCTAAAATTTCATTATCAAGTTCACAATAAGAAGATGTGGTAGATTGCAATATTGGAACCAATGAAGAAATCAGAAATGTGAAAATTTCAGCATCATTACCTCAAGAAACAAAAGACAAATATGTTAATCTTCTTGAACATTATAAATATGTCTTTGCATGGCCATATGAAGAACTTAAAACCTATGACACAACTCTTATTGAACATAAAATTCCTCTCAAGCCAGAAGATAAACCTTTCAAACAAAAATTGAGAAGAATAAATCCAATTTACTTCCAACTATTGAAAAAGAACTAAAGAAATTATTGGATGCAAAAATTATTGTTCCCCTAAAATACTCTGATTGGATAGCAAACCTATTTCATGTCAAGAAGAAAAATGGTGAAAGAAGATTGTGTTTGGGCTTCAGAAATCTAAACAAACTATATTTAAAGGATAACTATCCATTGCCCAATATGGATCAATTGTTCCAAAAAGTTTCAAGCTCAAACAAAATTTCAATGCTAGATGGATTCCCTGGATACAATCAGATCTTGGTAAGTCTAGAAGATAGGGAAAAAAACAACATTCACAACTCCTTGGGGTACATTTATGCATGCTAGAATTCCATTTGGTTTAACCAAAGCAGGATTTACCTTTCAAAGAGCAATGGACCTAGCATTTATTGTAAGGTTAATTTTTTTTGTTATTTATCTTAATGATTTAACTATATTTTCAAGATCTAATGGGAAACATTTAAAACACTTGAGAAAGGTTTTTGATAGATGCCAGAAATATGGACTTTTCCTCAATACAAAGAAATCTATGTTTTCTATAAAGGAAGGAAAGCTACTCAGACATATCATTTCAACAGATGGAGTAGTGATTGATCCAAAAAGAGTCTCGGCCATTGAGGTAATTAGCTTACCTAGAAATAAAAGAGAAATATAAACTTTTCTAGGAAAGATAAATTTTTTGAGAAGATACATACCAAATTATGTCGAGATAGTCAAGGGTATTAATAATATGCTAAAGAAAGATCATGAAGTCAAGTGGATAGTTTAGGAAAGGTATGCTTTTACACAAATCAAGAAAGTTATTTCTAAAGTCCCAGTGTTAGCCAGTCCCAACTATTCAAAACCTTTTAGCATTTTATCCTTTGCCTCTAATACTATCTTAGCTATTGTCTTATTACAAAATAATGATAATGAAGATGACCAACTGTTTTACGAAAAACTAGTGTATTTTCGATCTGCTAGCCCTCTTGGATTGGCAGTTATCCTAGAAACAAACAATCAAAGCAATTTGGGATTTCCTGTACGTATGATAGATAAGAGAGAGACAAAGGAACCAACTTGGATCTTCTGCTTAACTCCTTGCTTGATCTCTCTCCCCCTTAAAAGAGCTTGCAACTCCTCTCCTACTTATCCCACTTAGAGAATACCTGTAGAGACAAAGTAACAAAACACCATCCAAGAATCTTGATCTATTATATCATAGAATTGTAGAATCAGAAATACAATGAACATACAATGGCATTCACAAATAATAACATTCATAAATACACAATTGTATGGAGGAAAAATCAAAGAACTTTATTAAAATAGAAGGGAGAATTACAACCCAGCTATCTGATCCAACATCATCCTCCCAGCATCAAAGCCCTCTTCACCTCATGAAAAGCAAGATCACATCAACAACACAATGCTCTTTCTCAACCACAAACTATCAACACTTCCTTGCAAATTACAAAATTCTAGCCTCTAAATCTCTCATATGAGGGATCCATTTATAGATGTGTGAAAGGGTGTGAATCATCTCTGAGTTTTTGATTAGTTTCATTCCACTTGTAGTTTTTGGTTCCACATGGAGATTTCTTGGATCTCTTACTCATCCCTGGGCAAATTCAGAGAGGCAAGTGTCATAAGAGAAGTTTCTAGAAGATTCCATGAGCATCCACTTAGCAAATTGTCTCAGACATTTGTCCATCCTCACTCATCGCACCCTATAGAAGGCCTCTTCAGTATGCATCACACCTGGCTAGTGGTTTTTCAAGTGGAAATTTTGGGGAATGATGTAATCAATTGACCATGATCCTTTAGGGTATGAAACAACACTTTTAGGGTTTAAAGAGCCCTAGTTTATTGACATATAAGATCGGGGTGAAGTGCCCAAATATGCCTATAATAGTTTCCCCCTAAAGCATGAAGTCGTAAATCTTTTAATGTCAGGTGAAATGCTTTATCATGAGGATCTGAGGTTTTTGAAACTAGAAGGTGACCTATATAAGATACAATATAATACATCATCATCATCATAATATAATTTTCATGATCTATTTTAGGCGGGCATTCCCATGCTCAACTTTATAAATTCATTTTCATGTACATAGGACAGATAATCGTCTGCAGTTGCAGACTGGTGATTCTTTATATGTGGATCATCATCCCTGACTCAGATGACTATCTGTGCAGCTTCTATGTACATTTGATGTATTTATGTACCTGAATATATCATAGCCCGAATGGATGAAACTAGATTTTGGGTCTCCAAATTCGTTCAATCTTCGCCCGATGTACAAGTCGATCCATGTGAAGAGATGTTCTAAAGTCGAACATGGAAGGACAATGCCTGATTACTAGCCAATAATGTAAGCTATTAACAGACGCAAGAGGAATCACCGATAATGATGATGACCCTCAAGGTACTATAGTAGAATCCACATGGTCTGAATATATGATCCAATGTCACACACCACACAAAGTCTTTTGGTCAAAGGCGATTGATGTTAACCTGTCGCCGAAAGTGAGAAACTTGCCATTGAGGCATGCAATCTTCAAAGTACTGAAAGGGTTGTTTCTAAGACAACTTCTTGGATAATGAGCTGATGTCGACAAGAAGTGACTCGTCGTACGAGGGACTTAATGTATCCCACATCTATGACATGAAACGAAGCAAATGATTTTCTGGAGGTGAAAACGATCTGACAACACAAGGTTTAGGACTGGCGGTCATGAAAAATGGAGGGTGAATGTATTGCAGTGGTTGAGGCATTAAATGGATGGTGGTTTATAAACTAAATGAATTCTTAAGGAATTTAGATTTCTGTGATCCATAATCTAGTTTGTAAGAATAATTTTGGCAAAATCACATAACAAATCATTTGTCGACGTGTTTCGAACCAACCAGTGTGGTTCATCGTCAAGACAATCTTGAACATATCAGTGACACTGAGATGGATTGGTAGCGTTAACCCCAAAAGTTGGATGGTGTGGAAGACCAATGGTGATATGACCAGTGAACGGAATAACCCAACCCGACTCAATCATGGCGATGGAGTGAAAGTGTCATGTTCAAGAGCGACCTGCTACCATAAAATTCTTCAAGCTTTCTTCCCTTTTTCCCCAGTCATTGTTGACCAGTACCTATTTATTTTTGTCAAGCTTGAGGAGGATAACATATGCTTGTTCTATAATTTACCCTTCCAGCAAACTTGTCGCTATGTTTTAGCGAGCCTAGCGACAATGAAGCTTGTTCTTGTCTAGGTGGACAAGTTTGTCGCTATTGTTTTAATGAGTTTAACAACAAAGATAACTCAGTCCTTTTCATGTTTAGAGAGTTTGAAAAGGGATGAAAAAGAAACTCCAGCAGTTCTCGTTTCATGGCATAATCCCTTATGTCAAAAAAAGTATAAAATAATACAAAAGGGATGACTTTTCGATCACTTTAGAGAGCCAAAAAGACAAGCGCTCAAACGTTTTCATGATATAATCCCTCAGGTTTGAAAAAGATTAAAATATACGGGAGGGATGGCACTTCCCATTACTTTAACAAGCTAGAAAGGCTAATAGCTCAACAATATTTTCATATTTAACGAGTATGAAAAGTGTTTAAAGGAGAATCGTTTTTTGAGGAACGAGTGGCATTTAGGGTGGCAACTGGTTCTGGGTAAGCTTGGAACTTCTCAAAACAAGGTTATGTGAAGAGGCTGGCTAAAAGAACCACTCATCGTAGCTGTTCCTCAAAAAGGTAAAAAATCAAGTGGAAGCGTATGATCGGCCAAAAGGATGGAGGTGATGGCAGGAACACAACCAAGGTTCAAAAGGTAGTTAGCATAGTAATCACAAAGGTTATTTACCAAAGGTGGGTTCATTTTTTAACAATCTTGAACCATGGGGAACTATGCTCAGAGGTAGTTTTATTTTTTAACGAGCTTGAACCATGCGATAACTATGCTCAGAGGTAGGTTTATTTTTTAACAAGCTTGAACCATGCGATAACTATGCTCAGGGGTAGGTTTATTTTTTAACAAACTTGAACCATGAGATAACATTGCTCAGAGGTAGGTTTATTTTTTAACGAGCTTGAAGCATGTGATAACATATGCTCTTTCTTTTTGTGTAAGCTAGAAACGACAAAACTAAAAAGCTAAAAAAGCTAGAAAAACTATAAAGCTAAGGAACTACTGAGGTTAGATAGGATATTTTCATCCGCAGAAAAGACAAAAAACTTCCTTTGCTTTGTCCACCAGATAGACAAAGGTGAATGGTGTGTCAGACCAATCACCTAACCTAAGAAGTTAAAAAGCTAAAAAATTAAAAAGATAAAAAGCTAAAAAGCTGAAAAAATAAAATTGGTCGTTTTTAGCTTGCATAAAAAAATCATGCCCCCAAGCATTGAGAAAAGGAGATTCTCCAAATAACCATATGCAAATCACTATGGTTAAGAAGGATTGTTTTTGTCAGTGGTTAGAAAAAATACTTCCTTGGCTTTGTCCATCAAATAGGCAAAGGTGAATGGTGTGAGATAACACTTCCAATCAGATAACTTACAGGGAAACCTATCTTTTTGGTTAGGTTCGTCTGCCAAAGCAGACAAGGGTGCATGCCCCCTAAGCTTTGTTACATTCACCAGACTACTCATGGTAATTAGGTGGATGGAGTGAAGGTTGAAGAGACATTCTCGATGCAAAAGGACCATTTAGGGATGGTGTTTGACTTGAAGTTGTGCTTGAACTGGGAAATGAAAGCTGGTCAACAGTGACAATTTTGCCTTCATGCAAGAAACACATCACTCGAAAGAGTGTTGAGACAATAGCTTCCATGTTGTAAACATAGTCATGCCCAAGGAGTAGATTGTAATCTAACGGTCCTTGGACTACCATCACATTCAAGTGAACGGTTTTCCTTATCAAATTAATCGGTAACTTAGAAAGGATCCCTAATGGTCGACTAGTTCCTTTGTTAAAGCCTAAGAAATTTTGACTAACAGGCATAAGAGATGGTGAACCAAGCGATTTCTAAGAAGTTGAGGAAAGGATACTTAGTGATGCCCCTTCATCTATGATAGTGCTAGATATGATCATTTTGTAAACTTGTACTATGATTCGGAATGGTACATTAGAAGGAAGGCGGGATCTTGCTAGTCGATTCCAATCAAAGGAAGTAACTAGACTACTTGGAGGGGGTACCAATAAATTGTTGAATTAACCCCTTGAGTAGTGGGAACTGGGGGATTCTCTTCCTGTTGTGAAGGAATGGGTGGATTTCCCCCAAGTTCATGGGACTCTAAAGTAACAAAAAGAATTTGAATAGTATCGTTCTCACTCTCTTTGGGAATGGTATCATCTGAAGCTGGACCTTCTAAAGGTAAAACTAGGTCGACTGCCATCTCGACCTGTTGACTTTGGTCTGGTATGGACTCAAAAGATTCGCTTAGCAATAGGTGCTTCGACTGACGGTTGAGTTAATTCAGTCGAATTTTCAACTAGTAAAGGACTTGGGGAGAGTTTCCTGTAGCTGCGGTGAAGCAAGACAATTATGGAAGGCTCTTTTGGCTTCATCCAAAAAAGGAAAATGGGGAAGGGTATGGTCCCCTTCATGTAAGCTACATGGAGTTTTGACTCTTCCTTTCTATCCACTATTACTAGTTGATGGTGTGTTGTCAACATGATCACCAGAGGTTGATGACACTTGTTGGTGCGAACGGGGAGACCATTCTCTCAAGATCCAAGGAATGCATAGACATTCTTGATGAAAATGGTCTCCATTGCAAATTATGCATGGATGTCTGGGTTTGGAAAGTTCAGTGTGTGGATTTTCACTAGATGCTGCATGGTTGCCCCCTTACTTAACTGACTTCTTCTTCTTCTCATTCCCTTTCTTCTTCTTCTCAGTCACCCAGTTACTAGCATCGCTACTTTCACCAAGCAAAGAGGAAGGAGGGGAGGGAGAAATAAACCAAGAAGAAGGCGAAGGGTTAACTTCAGTATTAACTGGTTGCTGATTCGATTGCTGAGGAATCATGGTATTTTGAACAACAGAGGTTGAGAAAAGCTAGACTAGTAGGCCAATTGTGATTCCCGGGAGGGACAATGTGGCCATATATGGAGCACTAGTATTTCCCCAAGAAGAAAATGGACTAGGATTCCCTTCAAAAGGGATTCCTTGATATGTGGACTCCATTATCTCAACCTAAGATCAACGAAGGAATAGGGATGTTATTCCAAATTAAATAAATTTTAATGACACTTTGACACAACTTTGATTTTTCAATTTTTAAGATTCGAGAAAAAGCTAAAGATGACTCTAGTACGCTTTGATTTTTAATAAGCTTGAAGTGACAAGTGCTCAGATGGACCTTTTCTTTTAAGGAGTCGAAAAGGAACAAAAGTGACTACTCTAGAAATCTAGACAGAGGGATTACCAAACCAATCGAAAAACTGCAATATACACCTTGGTGATAAATTAAAGAGTATTTACCAAGGAATTATGTACAACAGTCAATCTTCCTGAATGCTGTGTTCAGTGCATTGTGATTAATAGGGTGGCAGACATGACTTCCTATGGATAAAGGATGTAAGCCTATTGTGGTCTCCTAATATATACACGATGGTATGGTGAGCACAAGTCCATGCTAGCACTTGTCGTATCAAAGAGGAGGAATCACCCAACCTTCGATGAAAACGATAGTTACTAGATTTTACGATGCCAGAACATGTCTCTAGCCTAGACCTCTAGTGTGTTGCATTAGGTTCCAAAGAATTGTTAAGTTCATTGAAATTTATTTTAGAGTTCATCTTGTTTAGAAGTTTTCCTTTCAATGGTTCACTGCGAGATGTAGATGTAAAATTCCTAAAAATGCAATCTACAATGATAATCAATCGCTGTTTATTTTGATCAATGAAAATCCTAACTACTAAGGAAAGAAAATTATGATTCTTTCAAACAAAGAGCAAATAGCACACTCTAAATGCACTCTCCTAAATCATTTTTTGCACACAGTCTAAATGAAAATGAAAATGCATGTATTTGTTTTCCGTTTCCTTAATGTGAGGAATGCCAAAAAGAGAACTAAGTATAGATCTGAAACATTTCACTCAAAGCGAACTTTCGACAATTTCTTTTTTAAAATAGAAAGGAAGACTGAACGATACTTTTCAATTTTGAATAGAAAATGATTTCGACACTTCGAATAACAAAAAATCAAATCAAATACATGACAAAAAGTTCTATCGACTATTCAAAGAAGGAAGACTCAATGACACTTCTCTTTTTGACACAAAACGACAGTTACGACACTCTATGTACCAAAATGACATATCAATTTAAGCAACTTTTCGACAAAGGATTGTAAATGATGGACAAATACATAAAAACATTTACTAATCCTAATCAATGGAGGCTGATAAATGTAAAGCAAGTAGTCTTCAATAATGAGGTATTGTTCATAAGAAGCAAAACAATTAAACAGAGTTGAAAATAATGATAAAAACCCCAAATTTCAAGAAGGGAAATAGGATCACTCAGTCATCGCACCTGGGCTTCACAAAAACAGGGATGTGTCACACCTACTACACTTGGGAAGTGTGGTGCATACTAGTTTCTAGTGACAGAGAGTGCGATGGGCTAGGGAGCGCAACTGAGATTGGTTTTGTCTCAAATTTGTAGTTGATTTCAGTGAGTTAAGCTGAGCTATGATGGGAAGTAGAGAGCAAAGTATAGAGGAATGATCTTGGGAGGTTACTGAGCTACCAAAAGGGCATCTAGAATGCTTGTAAGTCAAATGTTTGATTCATAAACTAAACCAGAGATTAACTGAAGAAGCATTCATCTACTATGCAATTGCAGAGCAAGAACAGTTCGAAGGTTATTTGGCTAACTTCAGGCTCCATCTATAGTTTATAAAACAAACAACAATAACATGCAAACATCTATTCGATCCCCAGTGGAGTCACCATTTTGTTTCTGGGAAAACTAGTGTCTTTTTTATATGCTAGCCCTCTAGGATTGGCAGCTATCCTAGAAACAAACAATCAAAGCAATTTGGGATTTCCTCTATGTATGATAGATAAGAGAGAGGCAAAGGAACCAACCTGGATCTTCTGCTTAACTCCTCGCTTGATCTCTCTCCCCCTTGACAGAGCTTGCAATCCTCTCCTACTTATCCCAGTTAGAGAATACTTGTAGAGACAAAGTAACAAAACACCATCAAAGCATCTCGATCTATTATATCATAAGCATTACAGAATCAGAAATACAATGAACATACAATGGCATTCACAAATAATAACATTCACAAAAACACGATTGTATGGAGGAAAACTCAAAGAACTTTTTAGAAATAGAATGGAGAATTAAAACCCAGCTATTTGATCCAACATCATCCTCCCAGCATCAAAGCCCTCTTCACCTCATGAAAAGCAAGATCACATCAACAACACAATGCTCTTTCTCAACCACAAAATATCAGCACTTCCTTACAAATTACAAAATTCCAGCCTATAGATCTCTCAGATGAGGGATCCATTTATAGATGTGTGCAAGGGTGTGAGTCATCTCTAGATTTTTAATTAGTGTCATTCCACTTGTTGTTTTTGGTTCCACTTAGAGATTTCTTGGATCTCTTACTCATCCCTGGGCGAATTCAGAGAGGCAAGTGTCATAAGAGAAATTTCTAGAAGATTCCATGAGCATCCACTTAGCAAACTATCTCAGACATTTGTCCATCCTCGCTCATCGCACCCTATAGAAGGCCTCTTCAGTATGCGTGTTGTAGATCTAACCCAAGATTATTATGATAATAGAAATAAACCCAAGAAATAGATAGAAATGAATCTTTATTATCAAACCCTTAAGGTAGGGCAACACCATACATTCACTCCTTAAGGAAGGAGAATACTCCACAAGCCGTATGCTTGTTCATACAAGACTACTTCTCTTCATATCTCTCCATGTGGAGTCTCTAGCCTCTATATAGGCCTCATACAT
>APFE030987756.1:58559-74819 GCA_000404065.3 Pinus taeda
TAACATTGAAAGGAATATAATGAAAAATCAAGCTGGTAGTCCCGGTTTTGGGATCCAGGGGAAATCTCTATGTATATGTGTTTTATGTGTTATTCTCTCACATTGTTTATTTTTTGTGTTTTAGAATTCGTATGCAGGTAATTTTTGTACGGGGTTAAAACCTACATTTGGTATCAGAGCAGTTTTGGCTTCAAGGGGACACCCTTGTTGCTGAGGGTTTTTGCTTAGGCCTGTGATAGACCATGTTCAGTGGGAGATCTGCGAGATCGATTCTGGTGGTGGAAGAAGATGGCAAGCAGTGGAAAGATAGAGATTGAGAAATTTAATGGTCAGAGTTTTGAGTTGTGGAAAATCAAGATGGAGGATCCGTTGGTGGATAAAGATCAGTGGATCACGGTAGATCCAAGTACTAAACCAATGGGAGTGTCTGATGAAGAATGAAAGAAGTTGGATTGGAAGGAAAAGAGCACAATACAATTGTGTGTCTTAGATTCAGTATTGCTGAATGCATCAGGGGAAGCTACGACGGAAAAGTTAAGGACTTTGTACCAATCTAAGTCTCTAGTGAATAAACTATTTCTACGGAAAAATATGTATAACCTGAGGATGAAAGAGGGAGACTCAGTGACAGAGCATCTGAATGCATTTAATACTATGGTAAGTCAGTTAGCATCTGTTGATATAAAAATTTCAGATGAAGATAAGTGCATCAATTTGTTGTGTTCTCTACCAGATTCATGGGATAGTCTGGTTATTGCAATAGGTAGCAATGCAACTGCCTTTTAGTTTGATGAAATAGTCTCATCCTTGCTAACAAAGGAGATGAGATGGAAAAATATGGAGAGCCAGAATGGTGATGCATTATCTATACGAGGATGGTCCCAGAATAGAAACAAAAATAATTCATCGAGTGGGAGATATAAATCTAGAGGGAGATCTAAATCTCCAGGAAAACCTGTAAAGGTGGTGTGCTAGAAATGCAGAAAGGAAGGGCACTACAAAAGGGACTGTAAATCTAAATCTCCTGATAAAGGAAAGGGATTTGATGATGTTCCTTCTGCAGAGGTGAAAACCACCTCAGATCAAGGTGGGGATGTGTACTTGGCTTCTTCAAGTACACATGTAGATCATGAGGCATGGTTGATTGACTCAGGTGCATCCTTTCACTTCATTCCCCATGGAGAGTGGTTGTGCGAGTATGAGAAATACGATGGTGGTGATGTCTTCTGAGGGGATGATAGGAAGGCTAGAATCATTGGTCGCGGAAAAGTAAAGTTGAAGTTGCAAGGTGGAAGGGTTAGAACACTTCCGATTGTTCTGCATATTCTTGCATTGGCCAGAAATCTAATTTTTGTAAGTAAGTTGGATGATGTAGGTGTAAAATAGTGTTCAAGAAGGATACCTGCAAACTCTATACAAGCTGCAAGGTAGCACTATTATTGATGGGTGCAATAGTTCTGTGGTTCCTGAAAGTGGATCAGAAAATCTAGTGGTCTCTAGAGAGAAGACCATGTTGTGGCATCAAAGGCTTGGACATATTGAAGAGAAGGGCCTTTGAATACTTCAGGGTAAAGGTATAGTAGAAGGTATGAGTAATAGTTCTCAAGATTTTGATTTATGTGAAAATTGTGTATACGGGAAGCGGAATCATGTGAGTTTCCCCTCTAGTAGTAAGAGGGAAAAACAAATATTAAAACTTGAGCACAGTGATGTGTTTAGACCTGTGAAGATTCCATCACTGGGTAAGTTTGTGTACTATGTATCATTTATAGATGACTTCTCAAGAAATACATGGATATATTTCCTTAATAAGAAATATGAAGTCTTTGACAGGTTCAAAGAATTCAAGGCTCTCGTGGAAAATGAGACAGAGAAGAAGATAAAGGTGCTAAGGACAGATAATGGTGGAGAGTTTTGTAGCAAGGAATTTGAAGAATTCTGTAAGAAGTGTGGTATAGCATGACAGAAGACTACTCCATATACACCTCAACAAAATGGAGTTGTAGAAAGAATGAATAAGATGTTGATGGAATGGGAAAGAAGCATGCTCAGTGGTGTCGGGTTAGGACAGGAATTCTGGGTAGAGGCGGTGTATACTACATGTTACCTGGTCAACAGGTCACATTCATTAGCGTTGGAGGATAAGACTCCACAACAGGTATGGACTGGTAAGAAACCCTCTCTTTCACATCGGAGGGTATTTGGATGTGATGCATATATACATGTTCCAAAGGAGAAATGAACCAAGTTGGATAGTAAATCTGAAAAGTGCATCTTTGTTGGGTATAAAGATGGTTTAAAGGGTTATAAACTTTAGAACTCAGTCACACGGAAGGTTGTGTATAGCTGAGATGTGGTGTTCAGAGAGGTGAAAGATATTATTAAACATGAAGTCCAACCAAAGGAACCTAAGAAGATAGAGTTTGAGCTAAAGGAGGAAGAATCAGACTCTAGAAGATCAGTTTGAGAAAGAAGGCATCCAGAAAGGTATAGTCCATCTGCTTTCTATTCAAATTTTTCTTTTTTAGTTACTGATGATGATCCCAAAACTGTAAAGGAAGCAGTGGATTCAGAGGATGGAAAACTCTGGAAAGAGGCCATGGTTGATGAAATGGCATCTTTGCACAAAAATGAGGCTTGGGATCTGGTGGAGTTGCCGGCTGGAAGGAAACCCATTGGCAGCAAATGGGTGTTCAAGAAGAAGACAAATGCAGAAGGAAAGGTGGAGAAATACAAATCTTGGTTGGTAGCAAAGGGTTATTCCCAGGTTTCAGGAATTAATTTTGGTGATGTTTTTTCTCTTGTTGCTAAGGTAACTTCTATTAGATTACTTTTATCTATTGCTTCTACTTTTGATTTTGAGGTAGAACATATGGATGTGAAGACAACATTTCTTCACAGGGATCTGGAAGAGGAAATCTACATGAAGCAACTTGAAGGCTTTGTGGTGAAGGGTAAGAAAGAACTGGTATGCAAGTTAAAGAAGTCTCAATATGGATTAAAACAGTCACCAAGGATATACTATTAGAAATTTGATACATTTATACAGGGACTTGGCTTTACCAGAAGCAAAGCAGATCACTGTGTGTATTTCAAATTAATTGGTGACCATGTTATTTATCTAGTCTTTTATGTGGATGATATGTTGCAGGTTGGAAATGACAAAGAAATTATCCAAGATTTGAGGACCCAACTGTCCTCCAAATTCGACATGAAAGATCTTGGTGTTGCAAACTATATTTTGGGCATGGAAATTAAAAGAGATTGGGCAAAGAGGAAGTTTGGTTAAACCAGAGGAAGTATATCGAGACAATAATGCAAAGGTTTAATATGCAGGATAGTAAACCGACGAAGGTTCTTATTCTTGTAGGTGTGAGGTTATCTGTTGAACAGTGTCCCAAGACACAAGAAGAGGAAGAGGACATGTCCCATGTTCCATATGCAAGTGCAGTCAATAGCTTGATGTATGCAATGGTCTATACTAGACTAGACATTGCACATGCAGTGGGAGTATTGAGCAGGTTTATGTCAAAACCAGGGAAGGAGCACTGGACAATAGTGAAGCAGGTTTTCAGGTATTTTCGTGGGACTAGTGATTATGGTTTGTGCTACCAAGGAAGATCAGAATTGGACATAATGTTGGATATTTGTGGCTTTGTTGATGCTGACTGGGCTGGACATCTTGATTAGAGAATATCTACAAGTGGATATGTGTTTAACCTATTTGGAGGTGCAATCATTTGGATGAGTAAGAAACAATTTGTAGTGGCACTATCAACTACAGAGGCAGAATACATGGCAGTCACTCATGCAAGCAAGGAAGTAGTTTGGTTGTAGAGATTGTATTCAAGTATGGGGTTAGTACAAGAATATATAAGGATACATTGTGATAGCCAAAGTGAAATTTTCTTGGGAAATAACCCTGCATATCATTGAAAGACAGAGCACATTGATGTTCAGTATCACTTTGTGAGTGATATGATAGAAGACAAAAAGGTGTTGCTGGTAAAGGTGGACACTTTGAAGAATACTGCAGATGCATTGACAAAATCCGTGAGCTTTGAGAAGTTCTCTTGGTGTAGAGAGACAATGGGCATTTCGGGGCTAGAAAAATGACTAAGCTCTCTTGTGGCCCCTATGGAAAGAAAACAACAAGTGGGAGAATGTTGGGTTGTGTTATATTCTGTCCATGACTAGCCCATGTAGTTAACTGGGGGGTTAGAGGGGGGGTGGATCCCCCCTCTATTGCACTGATTGTGTAGCGAGGGGTCACAGGTGGTTTACGGAGTACCCGTAACCCCACTTGGTTTTGGACCCTTTGTTAGGATGGGCGGACCCACCTATGGTTTTGTGCATGAATTTCACACATGTTTTTGGACGCAATGGTTTTCAATCCATGGTATTGGACGCGATCGTTTTCGGTCCATGGTATTGGATGCTTTGACATGTATAAATATGTATTTTAACATTGAAAGGAATATAATGAAAAATCAAGTTGGTAGTCCCGGTTTTGGGATCCAGGGGAAAATCTCTGTGTATATGTGTTTTATGTGTTATGCTCTCGCATTGTTTATTTTCTGTACTTTAGAATTCGTATGCATGTAATTTCTGTATGGGGTTAAATCCTACAAGAAAGAGAGGAAAGAAACCTTAAATTAAATCCACCCTTTCTTGAGATATTAGCCCAACCACTCCAGCCTACCCCAAAAGAGACTAAACTTTTGGGAGAATTGAAAAATCCATGTGTGAAGATCCCCCTTCTCCAGGCAATAAAAGATGTTCCCATTTACAATAAGTTAATTAGGGATAAATTCTTCAAGCATCCACGGATACAAAAAAGGGATGCTCATACCATTAATGTCATTGGGAAACTATTCGACTTAACGCTGGGGAAGGTAATCTGTCCAAAATATTTGGACCCTGTAAGCCCTGTAGTAGATGTGCACATCAATGGCACCATTTTCCCACAAACTCTGGTTGATCTTGGGGTTGCCATTAATGTGATGACCAAGGAAACCATGCTCAAGCTCAACCTCCAAGGTTCATTAAGGAAGACCACAACAATTCTGCAACTTGCAGACCATTCCACAGTAACCCCTGAGGGAATTGTGGGGGATGTGATGGTCTCCATTGATTCCTTGGAGTACCCTATAGATTTTCTAGTTGTCCAGCCTACGGATAAGCTTACTGGTTATCCTCTCATCCTTGGGAGGCCATGGTTGGCCACAACCGATGCTTACATTAGCTGCAGAGCTAAGAATATGACCATCAAGAATGGGCATATGTCCAAGTATTTAGTCCTATACCCTCCTGCTCAACCTTCTTTAGAGCATGATTTACCTTTATGGTTGGAGGAGGAGGAATAAGATACAGTTTATTCCGCCCAACTTTATGATTTAGAAGCAACCATGGGAGGAGGACAACAAGATGAGGTTGACTTGATTGAACACTTGCTCCAAAGTCCAACTCCCGGTTCATTACCTTTAGAAGAAGTAGTAAAGGAAACCTAGAAAAATCATCCAATTGACTTATGCTTGGCTGATTCCAACCCACTCTGTGTCAAAACCATAGAATTTGGCCCAGAGAGAACCTTGAAAATCAATCCATGTCTTTCTTCTCTTGAAGAGGAGAAGTTATGCAACATGTTAAAGGAAAATCTAGAAGCCTTCACTTGGAGTTACAAGGAAATGAAGGGAGTAAACCCCTCAGTGTGTACTCACCACATATACATCAAAGAAGGTTGAAAGCCAGTCCGACAACCACAAAGGAGGATGAATCCAACTCTTAAAGATATAGTAAAAGAAGAACTGCAAAAACTGCTAGATGCATGATTCATTTACCCTATCTCCAATAATGAGTGGGTCTCTCCTTTGGTGTTAGTTCCCAAGAAAAATGGTAAGTGGAGGATTTGTGTCAATTACAGGGAGTTGAACAAAGCCACAAAGAAGGATCATTTTCCTCTACTCTTCATTGACCAAGTTCTAGATGGCCTGGCAGGGAAAAGGTTTTTATCTTTCCTAGACGAATTCAGTGGGTACAACCAAATCTAGATCTGCCTAAAAGACCAGGATAAGACCACATTCACCTATCCTTAGGGTACTTTTTCCTATAGGGTCCTTCCTTTTGGCCTATGCAATGCTCCTGCCACTTTCCAAAGAGCAGTCTTGAGTATTTTCGTCAAATTAGTCCATGATGCGGTGGAGATTTATATGGATGATTTACACCTTATGGTTGTGATTTTCAAGAAGCAATTTCTAACCTAGGCAAAGTAATTCACAAATGCATTGAAATGAACCTGTCACTCAGTCCTGAAAAACGTGAATTCTTAATGATTGCAGGGATCGTGCTAGGTCATTTAATATCTCAGCAAGGACTGCAGGTGAACCAAAAAAAAATAGTTATCATCCAAAGGGTCCCACCTCCTCAAAAGCATAGAGATGCCAGAAGTTTCCTAGGGTTAGATGGATACTACCGAAGGTTCATAAAGGACTTCAACAAGTTGTACTCTCCTTTATCTAGTTTGTTGGCCAAATATTTTGAGTTTATATGGTCAAAAAGTTGTCAATAGGCTTTAGACATCCTAAAGGATAAGTGAACCATTGCACCAATTCCCTAAGTCCCGAACTAGGCCCTTCCCTTTCATATTCATGCTAATGCCTCACTCAAACCCATAGGAGCAGCCCTAGGTTAGATAGATAACAAATTGCCATATGCTATCTATTTTATCAGTAAGAACTTATCAAAGGCTAAAATAAATTATACAGTGGTCGAAAAGGAACTCCAGGTTGTTGTGAATTCATTAAACAAATTCAGGGATTACATTATAGGCTATCAAACATTTGTGCATACTAACCATTCTACAGTCAAATATTTAATGAACAAATCAGATGTGAATGCTCGAATTATAAGATGGTTACTTTTATTACAGTAGTTTGGTCTAACCATTGTTGATAAGCTTGGTAAGGAAAATGTTGTTGTAGATTTTTTATCTAGGGTAAATTTGCCTATAGTTGAAGAAGGAATGGCGGATGACCAGTTACTAGTTGAGAACTTATTTGCTATTTTAGTTCTCTCTCCATGGTTTGTTGATATAGCAAACTATTCGGTATCAGCACAGTTCCCACCAAAATTTTCCTCCAAACAGAAGAGAAAGATACTCAAGAAAACCTCCCCCTTCACTTGGATTGGGGGCAATCTTTTGAAACTTGGCCCAGATCAAATCTTGAGAAGGTTTGTCAGGGAAGAGCAAGTCTTTGACATCCTTTCGACCTATCATGATGGGCCTTGTGGAGGTCACTTTGCATCAAAGTGGACATCATTCAAAGTGTTACAAGAATGCTATTATTGGCCCACTCTTCATCAGGATGTAAAAAAATACACCAGTCAGTGTGATCGGTGCCGGAGGATGGGAAGGCTTACTCCAAGAGATGAAATTCCTCTGCAGCCTCAAGTGAATTTCGATCCATTTGACAAGTGCCGCATGGAATTCATTGGGCCTATTGACCCTCCTTCAAAGAAAAAATAGTACATTATTTTGTGCACTGATTATCTGATTAAGTGGGTTGAAACCAAGGAAATTAAGGCAGCAACAAAAGAGAAGGTGGTTGAGTTCCTAAGGGAGAATGTATTCTACAAATTTGGGTACCCTAGAGAGTTGGTCACAGACCAAGGTAGCCAGTTTACCTCCAACATGATTGAAGACCTACTCAGCCATCACAAGATCAAGCATAGGACCTCCACTCCCTATCATCCATAATATAATGGGCAAGTGGAGGTGACCAACAATGCACTAGAGAGCATCTTAACCAAGGTGGTGAGCAGCAGCAGGAAGCATTGGGAAGAAAGGCTAGTTGAGGCCACATGGGCCTATAATACCACATGGAAGACCACCATTGGATTCACACCCTATGAGCTAATCTATGGGAAAAGGCCTTGCTATCCATTGAATTTGAGTATAACACATTAAGGATGGCAGCCCAACTAGATTTGGATCTTAGTAGTGCACAGAAAGAGAGATTTTTCCAATTGAATGGTTTGGATGAATTCAAAATGTAGGCCCTCCTTCATAAAAAGGTACTTCAACTTCAAAGAAAGATCTGACATGATAAAAATACCAAGGAGAAGCAATTTCAAGAAGGTGATTGGGCATTGTTATATGATTCTAGGTATAAAGACTTCAAGGAAAGTTAAGGACAAGATGGCTCGGACCTTATGTTGTGGAAATATGTCATGATAATGGTTCAGTGCAAATCAAAACCATAGATGAAGAAGCCATTACTTTGCTTGTTAGTGGACACCAATTGAAAATGTACAATAGACCTTTATCAAAATAAGAGTTCGTTGATGATATCAATAAAATAGTGATGACAATGGAGCATGTTTCAGCTCCTCCCTCATCACTATCACTGAGGAAAAAGGAAAAAGAATAATGACTCAGGTGAAAACCTCCATGAGGCACATGAGTCCCATCTTTGGGTTGAAAACCTCTTGAGGTAGCCTAACGATGATAAAAAAAAAGAGAGAAAAAAAACAAAAAGAAAAAGAGAATAATAAGATCCCTAGGTGGAAATCTTTCTTGAGGTGCCTAGGGAAAACAACGAGGGTGGAAACCTCTCTGAGGCAGCCTAGTTCTTTTCAAAAAAAAAATTATCATGAAATTTCCATTTGTAGGTGGGTGAGAAGGACAATCAAGGAGCAAAAGACGATCCCAAGGAGACCCCCTGCCACTCACATATTCATTTTATTCACTCCTTACCATGAATCCCTCCATCATTTTTGTCATTTTTCCACTCCATGGCTTCGATTTATGCAAAGACTGTGTTTTCTATAGGATCCCCTAAAAACCTACAAGATGATCATGTAGGAACAATGACCCATAAATCCTATAGGAAGCAATCCGAAGGAAAATGATGGACTTGTTAGGTACCTAAAATTCACCCCATTCATAATCTAGCACCTCACCTCATCCACCATCATCATCCATACACTCACCATTCAAGAAAGATCAGTTTCAACAGTTTTTCTTCTATTCTTCAAGAAAAAAAGAAAAAAAAAAGAGAGGAAACATAGAGGAGTAAAGAGAATCACCTGGGTATCCTTTGCTCTCCACACTCCCACTCCTTCTTTCCATCCATGTCACCATCCTCACAGCCCCAGCAAGCAAAATGATTAAAGAATTCTGAGGGAGAAGCAGCTACAGGACATCCTGTAGGAAATTGTGTAGTAGCCTATCTAATAGAATGAAAATCACACCAGCAACAAGTCTTCACCAAGATGATCCACGAGCTCCAAAGTAGTAGCATTAGATCTTCAATCACAGATACCTGAAAAAACAAGAGAAACCATTAGCAAACAGTAAGAGGAGGAAGAAGAATGGCATGCAACAACTATACATAGTAGCACCTCTAGTCTTCGGCAACTGCAGAATAGCATTGAAACCACAGGTAAGTATCCCGCTCACTCTCTCATATGCATCATGTAGTAAAAACTGGTAAGGGTTATGAGATAGTTGGTTTATAAGTGAAAAGGTGGTCAATTAACTTGGTCACCTTCATTCAGTCAACACATGCACAACCAAGTGTCCTTTCATACGTGACTGTAGTCAACTCAAAGACAAAGAAGGAGTAGGATAAAGAGCAGTTAAACTACGGATCTATGAGGTGGGAGATGATTACGAGGAGTGGGAAATGATGAGGTGGTAGTGGGGACCAATGGTCCAAAAATGGAAACGTACCTTTACTTCCAGCACACCACCTCACCCCAAATCACCATAAGAGGAAATAAAACATCGTTCCCATGCATTCATGCATTTCACCTCCTAGAAACTCCCTTACTCAAGTCACTCTCATAACCTAGGCCACCCACTGGAAGCAAACATCCATCATTCACTACATAGGTATTCCTACAGGAGCATAAACAGGAATTCATACAGGATACAATCTATAGGATACAAAAAGACCATCTACAGGATTGGGAGAGAACAGTTCATAAGGGATATCATGGGAGTTGGCCACTGCAGCTAGTCTAAAGATGTAGGCTCTAAAATTACATTCCCCTTTGCAAGTAAATGAACCAAGGATACTCTAAATTTGAGTGACTTTAGAAACTGTGTGAAGGTAATTAAATACACAGTCAACTCTGCTTTGCTCCTACATTTGAAAAATTGTTTCAATCCTCTCATTTTCTCCTCAAGCTTCACTAGCAAGATGATAGGAGGGTTTAATAGGAGAGAGATCACAAACACCGTGAGAATCCAACAACACCTCCAAGTGCTTGAAATCTTCACAAGGCATAACTAGATGAGGTTTTTTGAAAAATTTAGAGGGTATGATGAGGAGGTGGCCCAAGAATTTTCTCTCTCCCTCACTCCACACAATAGAATCCATGCCACTATTGTAATAAGGGGCCTCACTATAGATCTCACCCATGAGCTCATCAATAGGGTCACCACACTTCCCCTAGGAATCCCATGGAGTAAAGAATACAAAGGAGATAGCTAGGTTGCCAAAAGAAAATTCTTTTTAGAAGGTGAAGAACCCACCGAGGAAAAAAAATAAGGAGGGAAAGTCTACCATATCCATGGAGTGAGGTAGGCTACCAAATAATCAAATAAATCTCATGTGAGGGTAGATATAGTGCTGTCTATGGCTATCATTTTAGGATCCTTGAAGAATTAAGATTTGGAGTAGAAACACCCCCTCACAAAAGGCTCAACATACCATATTTCTTGCTTCAATCACTCATAGATGCAAGCATCAAAGTGAACGAGGGGAATTACCAACAATTAGCTCACCATGGGTTGATTAGGATCCTCATTCAAGATGCCCTCCAAAACCTTAGAACCCCTATAACATGGTCAATTTTCAAAGATATGCCAACAGAGGATGACATCAAAGCTCTCACTTATGAGGTTAGTCCTACTCTCACTGAAGAGGAAGTAAAACATGAGGAGGAAGATACAGAGCAAGATGAGGATAAGATGGATGAAGAAGGAGCTGACACAGAGGACCATGATGAAGATGAAGAAGAAGAGGGAGAAGAGAAGGAGGATGATGAAGAAACAGAGTAGGAAATTAAGGAGGAAACTGATAGAGATGATGCAGATCTATAAGAAGAAGAAGACAGGAAAGACAGAGAGGAATAAGGCAATAGAACAGAGGGGATAGAACACAAGGATGAGTCACCTAGGGTGTCTCTATTGGGTGCTAAAAGGTGTCTTTTAAAAATCCTAATTGCCTCACATTAATTATAAACCTCGGTAAGTCTTTTTGTTTCAAGAGTATACACAATATGTGCAAGCTATAAATCAAGAGAGTAATGCTTTTTAAGTTGAACTATAAAACTTGATACAAGAGTAATTGGATGCAATCATAAATCTCAAGCTGTAACTTTTAAAGGAAATAATACATCTAAGCATAAGGACTTAATCTCAAGCAAAACCATAATCAAATCTAAAGCAAGAAATTCAATTGAAAATAGAATTAACCAAGAGCATAGTAGCATTAACCAATCTCTTCTAGCTGGTTCTATCTAAATCACACTCAATCTCAATTAAACAATTCAAATGGAAATGATGTCAACCGAGAGTTCAGTAGAATTAACCAATCTCTTTCAGCTGATTCTATAATAACAAAAATCTCACATATGCCCTATTATGTAATGTTGTAAACAAAAGGAAATGAAATAAATGCTCTAATCCATGCCTTATCCACGCCTGCCTGTGTAAAAATAACTCACACTTATGCCATAAATTAAACACTCTATAATGAAATTAACACTCACAACCTACGTAATTGACAGAATTGAAATGCAACCAGTAATGGAAATCTACAGTGCTGGTGCTAATCTAGCTAGATCTCCTAGTTGTGGTGGGCCCTTGCCACTTTAGGGAGGAAAGAACTTACAGTAATCGAAGAGTTAAAAACCACATAGGCTTAATCAACATGTCTCATTCGATTCGATCTGCATGCGTCAAGGCAAATCAACAGACTCTTTCATTGAATGAAAATAATATAACATAGTATGCCTGTAATTCAATAGTGATTACATGTATATATATCAAAATCTCTCCATTATCCCCTCTCCTCCTATCCTATCATATCCTATCTCTAATGAACCATATTCCCCTTTTTTGATCTCTATTTTCATTTAAATACATAGAGAGGAGAGAGAAGTTACAATAGAGATGATTACAAAATGATTCCCATTAGAAAATTGGATTGTTGCCAACAAATTTATCAGCAAGATCATATCTGAAATATCTTTCCATCAGCATTCAATAGGAACAGGTCGAATTTAGTATTGCAACTAAGATAATTTGGAAACCAGCCACAATAGAGAATCTGAGAAAATTTCTTCAGATAACCTTCCATTTCTCTTAATACGGACCGAATTTAGGCACCTACTTTGATGAAACTAATTCAGTCGATTCTGAACAAAACCCATGTTTCAGATTTTTGAGATTCTTCTCCATTTGCCTGAAACATCCAATGCAAAACTGCCAGTTCGATAAGCTAAAGAACAAATTGTTAGGATATTCTGACACATAGGAATAGTTAAGTATAACTTGGTCTAGTATAGAGTTAGGTAAGTGTGTTTCTTTACTATGTACATTTGTAACTTACAATCTGACGGTCATGATATGTAGTGATCCGACGGTTCATTCTCTCCTCGGTATTACCGACACTTGATCCATGGCTTGACACCTGATTGGTCCATGAATTCTATTTAAAGCGCATGGAGGGTCATTTGTAGGTTAACCGTGCATGATAGAAGCTTATGTAAATTTTCATTCTTTTATTAATAAATTGCCTATAGTGGCCACGTTGGCATAAGCCATGGACTGTTTCCCTCTTTGAGGGTTTTAACCACGTCAAAATACTGGTGTATTGATCTGTGATCTATTTTTGAGTGGTGCCCTTTTGGTGTTCTGTATGAGGAACTTACCCTGTAAATTCTTACATGGTATCAAAGCTATTTGAGGGCCGCGTCCATTGTTGATCCAAATCTGAAGCCGGTAGAACTGCATGTGACTGCCATCTCCTAGATCTGTTGTTTCTGACTGCTTTCAGGCTAAGAGGACTGCTTTATTGTGTTGGGAGCATCTGTTCCAGTGAGGAACCCCTTTCGTTTCACACAAAAGGGTTTCCGGTAGCCCTAGATGCGTCATTTTTTAGATCTGGAGGTATACAATGTTTATTTGCAGTTTACTGTTATTTTCTCTATGTTTATTTCGGTTTCGGTTTATTTAGCTCTTTTTATCACCGGATCTATACCATTCATTTTTGTGTATGCTCTTTGCCCTGTGACTCTGTGCGATCTGGGCAAATCAGAAATAGAAAGGAAGGATTTTTCTCATGCGTATGCTTTTTTCCCTGCACCTTAGTGTGATCTCGGAAAATCAGAAACATTGATGAAAATATTTAGTTTCCGGGTAAAGCTAACTTTAAGCTGTAAGGCTTGTTTTTTTTGCATGTCCGTGTTGGGTTTTGTGTTTTTGTTTTGTAGGGAGGAAAAGAGCTTTCTCAAGCAAGAACACAATCCAAAGCATCCGTGACTAAAAGGAAACAAAGCACCCCCCCCCCCCCTCGCCTCTCTCTCTCTCTCTCTTTTTGTATAGCTCACTTGTTCAAAGCTAATTTAAGTGAGTAGAGCCCTTGGGTTCAAATCTCCTTTGTTGAAAAAGGAGCGTTTTTTCATTTCCACACATTCCTGCACTTTGCCGGCGCCTTCATCAACATTTTTTAAAAAGGTCATAACTTCTTCATCCGGAAGCCGTTTTCAGAGCCGTTTTTTTTTAACCAGCCTAATTTTTTGAGCTCTTTCCATTCGAACACTTAGTTTCAGCATATATAGCTTCAGTTTCTGTCAAAATTGAAAGTTCATGCCAAGTTATCCTTGACAGCACCAACTACTTCCAATGGTGGTCCTACATTGTGGATTTACCTAGAAGTAAAGGTCTTTACCGAATAGCCACAGGCCAAGAAACCAAGCCAAAATATGAAGAGAAAGCAGGCAAATGGGAAAATAGGAAAGATCAAGCACGTGGGATGATAGGGATTTCTATCTCTCCCGATCTTAGATTCCATATTGCTGAACTTGATACTCTTGATAAAGCAATGGAGCAGCTT
This sequence comes from Pinus taeda, assembly GCA_000404065.3. Lineage (NCBI taxonomy): Eukaryota > Viridiplantae > Streptophyta > Pinopsida > Pinales > Pinaceae > Pinus > Pinus taeda. Next base: position 72,689 of record APFE030987756.1, read on the forward strand.
ACTAAAGTTGTTGGAATAAAAAATGAACTAGAGCCCATCAGCTTGAAAATGAGTTGCTTACATTAAACCCCAATGATTTTTATTGCATTGAAGATTTCTTGTCCAATTTCAAGACCATTAGACTTCTCTTGGAAGGTGTTAAAGTTAAGAAAGAAGATAGTGCCCTTATCTATTGCATTCTTACTAAGTGGGACCAGCCTACTCTGTATTTGTTTCCACCTTCCATTCTACAAGGGAAGCTTTCATTTGTCAAGGAAAAGACTACAAGGCCCCTTCCTTTGACTCTTTTTGGGATTCTTTAATAAGAGAACAAGAAAAACTCTTACACCTTGGTCTTCTTAATCTTGGAAACTCTTCCAAGAAAGCGTTAGCCACCCAAAAACAACCAAACTCAAAGAATCCTAAGAAGTCATATCCTAAAAAGAATGGTCCTAAACCAAACAAGGGTCCTAAGCAATTTCAGCCTCAAAATGAAAAATCATTTCACCAGAATGATAAGGAAAATAAAAACAAAGGCAAGAAGACTAATAGACATTGCAACTTTTGTAATCGAGATGGCCACTTAGAATCTAAATGCTTAAGAAGATGGAAGCCTTGGAAGCACCAATGAAGAAACATAACATCCATGTGAAGCACTCTTCAAATTCATCTTCAGAAATGGCACTTTCTGCATGTCGTTGTCAAGCATCTCAGTCTGGCTATGCACTAAATGTATCTTCTTCCTCTCATTCTCATGAGTGGCTCATTGATTCTGGAGCCTCTTATCACATGGCCAAAATAAAGCCATGTTTTCTTCTTTACATGATTGTAACACCAAAATTATATATGTTGGTGATGATAGATCTCTTAATGTTCTAGGGACTGGAACTGTTCATCTAGACAATGGTCAATTTAATGATGTATTATGTGTTCCAACCTTATCCTCCAACCTTCTATCTGTATATCAGATAACTCATTCAGGTGAAGGTAAAATCGTTGAATTTTCACCTCATGATGTTGTAATCAAGGACCTAAAGGATCCTAGACATATTTTAGCTACTGGCATTGCTGATGATTCTACAAGGTTGTATAAGTTTCACAACTTTGGGTCATCAAATCTTCCCTCAGTATTTTTTGCTCATAATGATGAAGTTAGCAAACTTTGGCATGAGCGATTTGGTCACTTAAACTATCGCTCTCTTCAGAATCTATGTAAAGAAAATATGGTGACAAGTCTTCCCATGGTATCTTGCAGAGCTGGTGTTTGTTCCGGATGTGTACTCGGAAAACATCATTGGGACAGTTTTGAAAAACATGCCCCTTGGCATGCCTCGCTCCCTCTACAGCTTGTGCATAGTGATTTATGTGATCCACTTCCAGTTGTTTCTTTCTCTGTCTACAAGTATTTCTTAACTTTCATTGATGATTTCTCCAGACGCACTTGGGTATATTTCTTAAAACTCAAGAGTGAAGTATTTAACAAATTCTTGGCCTTTAAGGCCTTTGTTGAAAAACAATCTGGACATCAAATTCTTAAGCTAAGATCAGATAATGGCGGAGAATATGTTAAAACGACTTCATCAACTTTTGCACTGAGCATGGAATCCAAATGCAACATACTGTTCCATATACTCCACAACAAAATGGTGTAGCTGAAAGGAAGAATCGCACCTTAAAGGAAATGGCTAATTGTATGCTTCAATCTAAAGAACTTAGTCTTAACTATTGGGAAGAAGCAATTAACTGTGCAAATTACATACTAAATCACACTCCTACTAAGGCTTTAAAGAATATCACTTCAGAAGAAGCATGGAGCTACATTAAACCAGATGTAAGTCACTTTCATATTTTTGGAAGTGAAGCATGGGCCCATATTCCAGATGAAAAACATAAAGATTTAGAACCTAAGACTGAAAAATGTACCTTTGTTGGATATTCTGAAGATGTAAAAGGATATAGACTTATTAAATTTAAGTCCAAAAATGTTATCATTAGAAGAGATGTAAAATTTGATGAAAATAAATCGGCCTATGAGCCTAGTTCGGCGCATGTGCCACCTCTCTCTATCTCTTCTACTTTTGAACATATTTCTTCTTCAGATGATGAAAGTGAGGATGACAATCCTCCCCCACCTTCTCAGGAGCCTCCTTCA